>JBBPKW010000533.1:0-14667 GCA_038089475.1 Boletus aff. vermiculosoides | reverse complement strand
GATCCGAGAAGGTTCTTGAGGCTAATTCTGTGCGTGATGGCGAAGGGATGCTACCCGTGGGTAGTAGATGGGTGGTAAGGGCTGGATAGCACCTTTGGTTTAATAACCTTGATATTTTGTTACGCGAGGCGCAACAATGGTACTCGTCTGTGTAGTACCAACCGTCCACTCGTATTCTGTTACGAGGACGTCTAGCCTTTCGCTAGTCGAGACTTGGTCTGGCCAAGTGTGGTAATGATGGGAGGGCGGTGATAGAAGGCAAGAGAGGAGGCGGTCTCGAGGAACTCGGTTGATATTACCCAGAAAGGAGTATATCAAGGTTAGAGTTACATCGAAGCAGCGATCTAATATATATAGTACTAGGTTTAGGGCCGGGGACGGAGTCCTAAATCTAGGAAAGGAAATAGACGCGTCACGTCGCGGTCACGTGTAGTTCAACAAAGGATATAAGGGGAAACGCATAACCTATAATGAGAAGGCTATGTAGGAGGGAGTGTCCATGGGTCGGAAGTGAATATCAAATAGTAAGTAAATGAAATGGAAGAACCCGAAGGCGGTTCATGGAACAGTCCGAAAGGCGGCGTAAGGAAAGATCCGGGAGGGGGGCGGTACTCGGGAACTGCCGTGGAGTGGGGGACGAGGTTATCCCTTGAAGAGGGTCTCGTCGAGGAGGTCGGCCCACGTGGAGCCGGGGATGTCTAGGTCGAGGAGGGTGTTGAAGATCTCCTCGAAGAGGGGAAGTCCCGGGTGGTCCAAGTGGAGAGTTGGCGAATCGTAAGGAGGAGGAGAAAAACTAAGCGGATCCTCATCAGCACTCGTAACAACTACGCCTCTTGCATGGGCTTCGAAGGAAAAGTGACAGGTCCAGGCACTGAGTTTGGGAAAGAATTCGGATGCTCTCACAAAGAAGTAGAAGCAGCTCTTAATCTATCTAAAGAGAGGATGAAGCAGTTTGCTGACAAAAGAAGGTCAGAAGCTCCGGAGTACATTATTGGCCAGCAGGTCTGGTTATCAACCGATAAATTAAAGCTACCTTATACAGCGAAGAAACTAACACAAAAATGGATCAGACCTTATTGGATCAAAAAGGTCTTACCAAATGCCATCGAACTCATTCTCCCTAACTCCATCCGTATTCACCCTACCGTCAATATCTCTCGCATTGAACCTTACAGAGAAACTCTCCCAGGTCAACCTGTACAGCGACCTGATGCGATCGAGATAGACGAAGAAGGAGAAGAACAGTTCGAAATAGACTATATTGCGGGTTCACACTTTGTAAAAAGGAAGCTACAATATTTGGTTCATTGGAAAGGTTACGACGAAACCGACCGTACATGGGAAACTGCAGACATCATAAACACTGCCCCTGATGCAGTTGCCAACTCCCACTGTCTAAACCCTTCTGCTCCACATAAACTCCAAGGACTCTCCACTGTGGACTTCCAATCTTTATTTAAACCTTACGAAAACTTCACCGAATCAAACTTTCATGGGACTCGTCTGGAATTCGAGTCTTAAAGAGGGAGTAGTGTAATGATAGACTATATTTTCAAAACTTCTTTGTACAACTATATGAACACTTTACTTTTCACTTCCTTTTTGATGCATTGCACGTGACCGTGGGAAAGTCACATGACCAACAATGACATCATGACACGTGTTATTCATTTCTGCTCTTCTCTCACGCTGTCATTACTTATTTTCCCATCATCAACTTCCTTTTCACATGCATGCCTTCTTCACTTTGACCATTCATGGTAATTACCATAACCAGCACTTGGTCCATGCCCATTCACTATCAGTATATATACCTGTACTTTATACCTTAGATTCCCAGTCTAATCCATTTGTCATTGTGTCAGTTGGACAACGTCCCTTCATTGAACCTTGATTAAGGATGATGGCTCATTTCTTCTCCACCAGACTAGTGTACTGTGTCAAAGCCTGCATGGTGACTTGTTGTGTACAGCAGTCATAACAGAACATAGCTGTTCAACTGAAACAGGCAACAGTTCCTTCCGCCAAGCTCAGAGATACCGAGAACACAGCCACGCCTGAGCTTCGCTCACACCAGCCATCCAAATCAAGCACATTGGGAGCAGGAGACCATGTGTCCCTCTCACCCTCTAACTCTGACAATGAATCACCCCCTCCACCATTCCTCTCCACCTCGGTAGGCCAAAAACACAAAAGGGTGCACAACCACAATACCATCCAACTCTCTGATGAGGATGATGATGAGATAGCAAAAGCATCCAGACCCAAAGGTACGATATCAAAAAAAAAATTATTGTATCCTAACTATGGTCCATTGCAGGCAAACGGGTGGCTACATTGTCCGCTCGGACTCAGGCTGATGCCACTGACTGCATTGGTAAGTAAACAAGAAATTCTTCAAACCATACTAATCTAGTGTAACGTTTCAGATTCGTCATCACCTCTCACACAGAATGCAGACAAAGTCGGTCCTGATGGGCTTCTGGCAGATGTGCAGGTGTTGGATATCGACAAACCTCAAAAGGGTTGTCATGAGCAGTGCAGTCGGGATGTTGATTATTTTTTTGACGACCCATTTGTCCATGCTATCAATGGCAAGAAATGTCGCAACTGCAAGAGTTGCTCATAACTGTAAGGATTCTACTATATGCAACTTGAATGCTAATGATTGCTGATGCCTGTGGACCACAGGAAGCCAGTGATGTTTGTTGCTGAGATCTCAACACTCTGCCGTCATTTGGAGTCATGCCACCAGGTATGTACATGATACATCCACCCCTTCTGGTGTATATTGGCACTAACATGACTATGACAGCACAAGTATTTAAAATGGGCCAAGGAGAATAACTTTGAGTCAATGCTTCCCAAGGACTGAAAGGCACAGAAGCAAAACACACATCAAACACAACTTGATGGTCATTTGCAAGCTCTTCCCCCGAAGCAAGAAAAAACACCATATAGTGATGAGCACTTTCGTGCTGCTGCTGTTCAATGGTTAGTTAATACAGATCAGGTAAGTAGTCCTATCATTTTATATACTTCAAGCTAATTACTCATCACAGCCATTGTGTGCTCTCAAGCACCCAAGCTTCAAAAATATGATGGATATTGCTGCTCAGGCTATGAACAGTGTGAAATTACCAAGTTGTAAGGTAACACATCAACATATAATTGATATGTTCAAGGACCATATGTGTAAATTATGTGCAAATCTATTGGTAAGTAATAGATGATAGCATATCCATGTAATTGACTTTTGTGTAGAGTGATGCTGTTAAAGGCGAGGTAAATCTAACATGCGATGCATGGCAGGCATCGAACACAGATGCTTATTTTGCCGTCCAAGAAAGCTTGCCAGGCATGTGGGAGGTAAAAACGACACTCTTAGGCTTTACACAAATGAATAGCATGCATAATGGAACATGGCTGGGTCAAGCTCTTTATAGAGTCATTCAATGCCTTGGAATTGCCCACAAGGTTTGTCATTAATGATCCTTCAGCATCATACTAACTGCATGGTGTAGATTGGGCATGTCACATGTGACAATGCCTCTAATATGGATACAATGGTGATTGAATTTGCCAAACATATCAAGACTGCCACAGGCAAAGAGTGGAGTCCAGAGAAAAAACGTGTTCGGTACGTGTGTACTAGTATAGATTGTATGTCCAATGAGGTTCAACTCACTGGATTTGTAGCTGCCTTGTGCACATCATCAATCTAGCAACTCAAGCATTGCTGCATACTCACACCAGATCCAAAGAGTATGACCCCAAAAATCCTGAAGTCAATCTAATTGCAGAGCATGGCTCTCAACGTGATGAAGTAGGGGTTGTATGATCAATCTGTGTGAAGGTATGTCACACAATGGTATTCATTATGGATGTTACTCAAATGTTTGTCATACAGGAATGCTCATCAGCAAAATGCAAGCAACTCTTTCAAACTATTCAACAATGAGACAAACCCAACCACCCACCCCGACAATGCCCACTACAACTGGTCCTTGACATGCCGGTCCGATGGTCATCAACTTATATAATGCTCAACCATGCTGAAAAACTCAAGGCTGTTTGTTTTTATTTTATTTTTTGGCTTGTGCAACTGTGTGTTGACAGTTTATTAACCAGGATGTTGATACCTTCATACATGAGATTGCTGTTGAGGAGAAGGATTGAGAAAAACGGCAGAAGCTACTTGACCTCCAATTGACAGATGATGAGTGGGCGCGTGTTAATATGTTGCTAGGGCTACTTGCAAAGGCAGAGTATGCCCAGCAATCATTCTCATCAGACTGTGGCCCTGCCACACATCTTGCTCTTCCGGCCCTTGAATCATTGCACAAGGCATGGCATACCTGAAGCTTGAAAGCAAAATACATCAATTTTTGGCCAGCACTTGAGGCTGGCATAAGGAAGATCACTAACTACTATGAGAAGACAGCTGACGCAGATTGCTACATTATGGCAATGTGTATGTTGCTGTTATATTTGGCTGTCCACTTGGCTAACTACAAATGTTATAGTACTCAACCCCGTTCAAAAGTTGAATCATATTTGCAAATACTGGGGGGTAGAGATGTACGACAATGCTATGAAACACACAGAAGAGCTCGTACGTTATTTGTTGCAAGTATAATAGTATTGTTAACTGATACCCTATACTAGTACAAGCTACAATATCTCAAGCTGAACGGGATGGCCGTTGCAAAGCCAAACAAGCAGCTGAAGGCAATGGCATCATATGGCAAGATTAGCCAAATGCTATGTGAACTCTTGGATGACGAGTCAGATGATGAAGACATATTGGCGACATCTGCAGTACACGGTGATCCTCAACAACCTTGGCTGGCTGACTTCCACGGTTACCTTAACTTGAAGGACCATCTTGGAGCTGATATGTCGGTCGTGCAATGGTGGGGAATTAATGCTGCCAGGTACCCAGTTTGGAGCTCACTTGCTCGTGACTATTTGTCTGTTATGGCAACGTCCATTTCAAGTGAGCATGCTTTTTCATCGTCTGCAATCACAATCACAAAGTGCCGTAATTGTCTCAATGGAGATGTTGTTGAGGCACTGCAATGCCTCAAGTGTCTCATTCGACGAGACTTACTGTTTCACGAGGCACACAATCCCTCAGTACTGTCTGAGGCCGACATGTCTGAAGTTGCCACTAGTGAAGACTCGCAAGGCATGGTGTTGTTGCAACCAAATGAAGACACTTCAGATGCTCAAGGATTGGCTCTGGATTGGGATATTGAAGGACTAGGAGATGAGTTTGACAGTGAGGGGCTTCATTTGTTCTTGTTTGAGTAGAATTTCTGTCATTTGTATAGCCATCTCGCAACTCAAACTAATCCACTAGTTACACCATACAGCCGGGGCTTAAGCCAGGGCTAGGCCCCAAGCTCTGCTGGGCTGTGACTAAGGGCTCAGGCTTGACTTTTCACAGGCCCTGAGCCCTCCAAAGCCAGGCCCTAGCCAGGGCTTTTGGGCCGGGCCGGGCCCTGCCCATCACTAACTGGTTTCCCATCCAGCTACCTAGACTCAATGATCACTCAAGCTCATTATGACCTGTATGAGACAGGTTGAGGCTTATAGAGGTCCCAGAGAGCATCCAGAAGGAAGAGCCAGAAAAGCGTAGATTTAGCTGAGGAGCTCTAGAGATAGAGCTCGGGGCTTATATACATGTGTAAAGCTGTGCTACTATAACTGGTTGTATCTATATGTGGGGAACAATGGAATAAGAGAACAATGGTATGCCTAGAGGGGCAGCGCTGATGATAGCAGAGGCACAGCAGACTGAAACGTATTGTTAGATATATGGGGAGAAGATGAGTCACTGGAAAGGGGATGAGTCATTGAGGAGTTCTATTGTAATACTAAAGTGGTAGACTTTGGAAGTGATGGGATGAGTGTGGGGGATCAGTGATGCAACTTGATCAGGGTGGGTCCAATTAGAGTGGAGAAGGAGTAGCCTTTATGATCCAAAGAGGCAGGTTCTACAGTTGAGTCACTTGACCAGAGTGAATGTCGGTCAGTCACGGTGGAGGTCAGTCACAGTGGTCTAAGAGATAGGGGTTTGGATGCAGTGGTGAAGTCTTCAGGGTGAATCATTCATAGGAGGTTATTGGTGGTTCTGGTGGGAGTAGTCTGGAGGCTAAAGGAGGTGGAACTAGGTCTGAGGTGTTGTTCTTCCAAGTGATCCTGAGGTACAGGTATGGCAGCTTGGTGGCTAATGTCACTGGCTCTGCAGGTAGGGCAAGTTTGTAACAGCATGGAGGTGGGGACACCAATGGATGAGGGGAGTACTATGTGAAATATCACAGCATCACAAGACAGAATGTGGGTCGTGGGTGGGATGTACAGTGGCAAGGTGATGGTGTGGAATGCAGAGAGTCATGAGAAGGTGACCACATTCAAAGCACACCTCAATGTGGTGTGGGTGGTAGATGTCTCACTGGATGGGATAAGAATTGTGACTGGATCATATGACAAGACTGTCTGTGTCTGGTCACTCTTGACTGGTGAGCAACTACTTGGCCTGTGGAAACAAGACAACTCTGTTATTATGGTCAAGTTCTCACCTGACGGACATCTCATTGCTACCACCATGTGGGAGTGCAACTCTGTTTGGATCTATGACAGTTAAGACAGCCAGCTCCTCATCAATGCCCCAATCAAAGTCAGCTCATTGTTCAACCAATCCCTCACTTGGACTAGTGATGGAAAGCAACTTTTTGCATTATCTGACGATGGCAACATCAATTGTTTTGATGTGTCCACTGGGATGACGCTCTCTCAATGGCTATCAGATCGTCAAAGAGAGACCTCAAGAATAACCTCAAGGGGATGCTTAGTGCTAAAGATGATCCAATTCTGAGGAATATATGAAGATACATGGGGGTTTATATACTACTATGAAGTATGCTAACTAAAGAATGACTAAGAAGTAAGTGATCGGCAAGAATGTTCTACAGGGTTCTGTGGCATTCCTTTGAGTTCTGTGATTATGGTGAAGAGAGAAAGGGAAGATCTGATATTACCCCCCTTCTAAGGATCAAAGTCCCTGTCAATCAAAATGCCTTCCAAAATGGGAGGTTCTACAGTAGGAATGTCAAATGGACAATGTTGAAGAGGATCAAGACTACTATGGTAATGGAGGAATTCAGGGTTGAGGAACATAGGTGAAGGGATTGGCAGAGATTCTGAGTGACAAATGGGGCATTGGCAAGGAGGGTCATTGTTAAGGAAATGGACATGCATGGTTTTCTTTGGTCAGTGCACAAGTGGGTGGAGACAATGGAAGTCTTTGATGGCATCTTGGGCATTGTCAAGTTCTGATGCTTTCTTCCACTCATTCTCTTCATGTGGGAAACCCTTCCAATGCACTAGGTATTCCATGTTGTCTCTTTATTCACGAGAATCAATGATTGATTCAATTTCATGTTCTACTCCCTGTGGCTGTTCAATTGGAGGCAGCAGTGGTGGTTTCTTGTGAGAGAAGAATTCACTGGGATGGTATGGATGGAGTAGACATTCATTGAAGATAGGATGTATGCCTCACCACTTTGAGTCTAGTTTCAACTGGTAAGCTCCTCATCCGACCTTTTTGACAACAACTTTAAATGGGCCATATCTTTTGTCATCTAATTTTCAGGATGGTCGATCAGAGCAGATATTGGTTGCTTCTAATAGCACCAGATCTCCCGGTTGATACTCCCTTGGGGCTTGTACTCCACGATTGTAATATTTCTTCATATCATTTGCAGTGTGAGCCAATGCTTCTTTCGCCATCTTGTGATTTCGTTTCATGGTTTCAATGAAAGTCATTGCTTCTTCATTTCTGTTCCTTGCTATGGATTTATGTGTTGCATTGATTCTTGGAGTTTGTCCATAGTTGAGTAGGAATGGAGACATCTTGGTGGCAGAAGAGACATGGGAATTGTGGGTGAACTCTGCTAGTGGAAGCCACTTGACCCAGTTAGATTGTCTATGATTCACATAGATGTGCAGGTACTGTTCTACGAGGGTGTTGTTCTGTTTGTCCATTGGTTTGGGGATAATAGGCTGTTGAGGGGTTTCCTTTGATGTGTAAAAGTTCATTTAATGCTGTCATGAATGATGATATGAATTGTGGTCCTCTGTCACTGATGATCTTCTGTGGGATTCCATGAAGTTTAAAGACATGATTTTGGTAGATGCAAGTGACTCCTGCTGACGAAATGGTGGTAGAGACAGGAAAGAGATGAATCATTTTGGAGAACATGTTGACAATAGTGAGGATGGTGTCTTTCCCATTCAATTCCAGTAGGGGTCCAATGAGATCAATGGAAATCACTTTCCAAGGGCCATCGGCTGGTTCATTGGGATGCAACTGCATTTTCTTTGCTTTGCTTTTCACCTTTTGACAGATGTCACATCCAGACATGTATCTTTCCACGTCTTTCTTCATTGACAGCCAGTAGTAGTGGTTCCTTATGAGATCTGTGGTCCTTCGAACTCCAGGATGTCCCGATAACAGATGATCATTGTTGTGAATGATGATTTCTTCATGGAGTGTCAGTTCAACCAGAACATAGAGGGCATTTCCCCAGTAGATGAGTCCATCTCTAACCTGCCATGGGGACCCCTCCTTCTTTACTCCTTTGATTGTGAATTTCTCAGCTCTGGATTGGAGACTCTTTATTTGTTGTTCGAATGTGACAGAGTGTAAGTCAGTTTTGAAGTGTTCTGGCTTCAAGATGGTGATCTCTTTATTATTATCATTCTTTCCTTCAAAATCAGGTCTCCACAACAATGGATCGGCTGGGTTTGTTTTTCTGGCATGATGTTTAATAATGAAATGGTATTCTTGTAGTAATTGATTCCATCATGCTTGTCGTTGCAAGAGATCTTGGGGCTGTTTGAAGTACTTGAGATTTTTATGATCTGTCAGGATTTTGAACTCATGGGTTGCATCTAACAAGTAGTGTTTCCATTCTTTGAGTGCAAAGATGATGGCTGCCATCTCTAGATTGGCAGCATGGTAATTCCTTTCTGCCTCATTTAGTGACCAAGATATGAACACTACGGGATGCCATCTCCCTTCTCTTTCTTGGGAGAGGACTGTGCCAATGCCTACGCTGGATCTGTCAGTTTCCACTCAGAATAGTCCATCATTACTTGGTACAATTAGGGCTGGTGCTGTTGTAATGGCTGCTTTTAAGGCCTTATAACTCTTCTGATATTGTTCTGTCCATAGGAATTCTACTTTGTCAGACATCAAGGCATTTAAGGGTTGTGCAATGGCAGTGAAATCCTTGATGAATCTTCGGTAGAAGTTGAGGAAGCTGAGAAACCCTCATACTTCTCTTTTCAACTTTGGGACAGGCCAATCTGTGACTCCTTTGACTTTAGTTGGATCCATTCATAGTCCTTTGTGTGACACAAGGAGACCAAGGTATTCAACTTCTTCGACTTCGAAGTCACATTTCATATGTTGAAGGCTTAACTTGTTCTCTCATAGGACTTGTAAGACCTCCACGACTATTTTTCAATGTTGTTTCAAATTCTCCATGAATATGAGGATATCATCCATGTATATGATCACATTTCCTCAATTGATGAGATCTCAGAAGATGTGATTCATCATGGTTTGAAACATTGCTGGAGAATTGGTCAAATCAAAGAACATAACAAGCAGTTCGAACAGTCCTCTATTTGTTTGGAAGGCTGCCTTCCATTTGTCTCCTTCTTTCATTCAGATATTATTGTACCCCCAACAGATGTTGAGCTTTGTGAAGTGTTTTGCTCCTTTGAGTTTATCAATCAATTCAGCAATTAAAGGGAGGGGGTAGCGATTTTTAATTGTGATTGCATTCAACTTTCTATAGTCTTGAACTGGTCAAAGATGACCATCTTTCTTTTTGATGAAGAAGAAGGTGGACACAAAAGGAGATTTCAAGGGTCAGATTCTTCCAGAGGCAAGGTTCTCCTCAAGGAAGGTGTCAAGTTCTTTTTGTTCATCAACAGTGAGATTGTATGTTTTGCAATCAACCTGGTGGTTACCGGGTAGGAGTTCCACTGCATGATCCCAGGGATGTTGTGGTGGGAGCTTGTTGAAAGATTCTTTAGCAAACATGTCTTTGAACTTGTGATAAGTTGGTGGGATGACATTCTCAAATCCCTTCAAGTGTTTCTCTTGTTGAGCTTCAATCACAAGATCTTGGGTGACTCCTCAATATATCTCAGTGTCAATAGCAAAGATGCAGTCACCCCCCTTCCAGATCTGACAAGATTCCAGATTGTCATTGTTGTCATCACATGGAATTAAATCGGGGATGTGATTGTCGCAATGAAAAGATAAGGTTTTAGAAGACCAGTCGATGGTAGGATTATGATGTTTCAACCAGTCGAAACCGAGGAAGAGCAGATGCATGCCAAGACTCATGACTGCAAGTGTAAATTTCTCTATGTGATTGTCAATTGTCATCTTGACTATGACAAAGTCTGAAATAGCGCCTTGAGAGTTCAGAGTTCCATCGGCATTGTAGATGGGAATCACTCAGGGGAGTTTGTGAGTTGTGATATTATTTTGAGCAACAAAGTCTGTGTCAATAGTCAATCCTGTACACCCCAAGTCTATCAATGCATCTGCTGATATGATACGTCCATTGTCAGTAAGGAGAGATGTATGGATGGTAAAGGAACAATTGTCCTTTTTCAAGATTTTCTTATATTGTGGCTTATTTTGTAATTCTCACAGCGACAGGTGGGCCTTGATAGGAGTCATTCCTTTGATCTCATGGACAAGCTGACTGGTGACTTCTGCTTATCGTTCATCATGTACAAAAGAGCAAAGATGTGTTAATACCCTCTTTTCATTAGTGTTCTAACAGACTTTTTGAATCCATTGTGTAGTCCATGGATCCACCATGTTTAACCATGAGGAACTTGTGTTCCTTTTCTCTACCATTTTCTTTTTGGTACCCTTTTCATTAACCAGAGGTCCAACTGGTGTCTGCTTCTTATCTTTCTTCTTTAATATCATCAGGGTTGTTGGCATTGGTTGTGATTTGCTATGCTCGGATTCAGTTGGTTCTTCAATGTCCAGTATAGCAAATGTATTCAATGACTTAATACAAGATGGCGAAGTAGTGTTCATAGATGTAGATGACTGTACTACTCTATGTTCTGAAAATCCTTTGTGGCAGCAGCGATCTTTTTTTCCAAATTTTTCCATGACATATACTCTATAGTTTTCCCATGCACCTCCATTATTCTCACTTGTCATGGACAGGGCTTGAAGTGCATGGGGCAGGGCCATGCCTGATCTTTCCCTTCTTTCACACAACTAATGCACTTTCCTTGTACATGTAATTTTCCTATGTCCATGGGGGCTCCTGCCCCTCCAAAGGTGCTGACTTGATTTGGGTGTAGAGCAGGGGCTGTGGATTTGGATGGAGCAGGTGCAGCAGCAGCAGGCTAAGGATGTTGTTGTGGGCAATATTGGGGAGTCCAAGTGTGCGTGTGGAGCGAATTCTTCTTCATGTCTTCTCTTCCTTTTAGAGAATATTCTGTGCATATGAGTTCCTGTTCCCACACCCGGACATCGTGTTCATCCATGATCCCTGGAATCTGATTTATCATGAACTTCATATATTTGTAGTGTACTCCATTCCTCGCTATCTCAGAGAGATGAACCCCGTGGGCAATGGTGTCCCACTGTGCTTCAATCATGAGGATACTCATCCAATGGAAGAAGTCTTCTATCATCTCATTTGCTCCTTGTTTCAATACATGGAGTTTCTGCTCTGCTTCTCACTGGAGCACTTTGGGTTGGAAGATATTGACTAGTTCTGCCCAAAAGGACACAAAGATGACATTGTCAAGCCTGCCTTTGTTCTGCAGCATCCATAAGGTGCTGAATCATCCAGCAGCATTGTCTCCATGCATGTAAGAGAGCATGATGAGAATGCATTGTTTGTCATTGGGGACATTCTCCTTGTACAACTGGAGGTACAGGCGGATGTGTCAGGACCAATTTACAAACTTCTTCTTGTCTCCATCATATTGATCTGGCTTGGCCAGTTGGTTCTTCCCTAACTTCGTGGTGCAGGAAGGGATATTGACGACAGGGGCTCGATTGGCGTGTATGTTCATTGACTGGGAGATTTCTGGTGCTGGGACCTGCCTGGGCATTGCTGCTGTTGATGGAAGAGGGCGGCTTGAGCTCATGGATGATTGTAATGTGGGTTTGGTGTATGATGGGGGCTGGAAATTGGGCAGCATGTCTAGCACCAGGTAGGGAACTTCAGGGGGAAGTGTAGTATTCCCATACATAATGCATTGTGTGTTCCAGTCAAGGTAGTCCTTGAAGAAGTTTGCAATATGGGTTTTGACATATGCAGCTGTCCCTTCTGGCGTCAAGGTTCTGGGTGAATTGTCCAGTGGGGAGGGGATTTGATTCACTCAGTCCCCTGCCCTCTGGGTTGCATATTGAGTAGAAACAATGGGAGTAGGAGAAGGAAGCAGAACTTGAGCTGCCCTTGACACTGTAGGTGTCGGTGCGGGGAGGCAGGATTGGAATGATGGAGTCATATAAGAAGGTTGAGGAGCATGGATCATCCCCAATGAAGATAGCATAACCATAATTGGTTGGGAGGTCATTTTCATAGTACAGGACATGAATAACAACAGGGGTGGTATTTGTTACAAACTGGTTCCGGAATCAGTCAGTCACCTATGACAGTCACCTATGTCAGTCACTCCTAGATGGGTTTCTGTATTCTCTACCTTTCCCCTATCCATTTTCATCTATCGCTGTCGTTATTGGAACTTGGACCTGACTTCTATCTCTTCTCTGATCGGACGAGTTTGATTAGATCGTGTCTCTTTACTTCACCCCTTTTAGTGTTCTTTTGTTCTACCATTTTGTCTATGTTCATTGTCTCCTATTTCTGGAAGACTCACCCCTCATTGTATAAAAACCCTGTACATGTCATAGAAGTAGCCTAAGCTAGTTCTATGCAATATAGCATATCTTCTGGTGTTTCCCCTCTATAAAGTCTTCATTCTACTTTGAAAGTGAATGCTCAATCTCCTTAGGAATCTCTTTCCTTATAAGGAGTATCTTACCGCTCTATAAGTGGTAACAGTCCAATTATAACCTTCACAGAAGAATGCCAGCATAACAGTATCTAAGATTGGTTGCTCATCCTGTTCAACCACAGAAAGTGGTTCCCTCTGAATAGATGTTGACAACAAAGACAGCATTCTCGCTTGTCTATGAAGGCTCCACCTTCTCATGTCTGGAGAACTTGGAAGTGACAAGCAGTGAGGACATCAATTTCATCCTGAGTAGGTGGAAGAACAGAGAACAGGATAGTGGGGTTGATAAGCACTACTCATTTGTTGCACTCTCAAATGGCTTTGAGTAGATCGTAAAGATCCTGATAAGCTTCCTCACTTTCAGCGAACTCCATATCAAACAGGGTCTTGAAGTGGGATTCGAGGGTTTGGGACATAACGACTGAACTTCTGCTTACCCATCTAGTAGACAGCTTGGCAAGGATCAAGTCCAAATGTGAAAAGATGTGGAGATAGAGAACCTAGAAGCTTGAGGGCTTCTTTGGCAGTTGGAATCAACAACAGGACAGATGTCTGATGGTGATGCTACCATGTGTAGCAACGAACAGTGCTCTCGCAGCTGTCTAGTGAGGTTCCTCAACTTTACTTCCAGAGGTTCAAATGGAAGGCTCCTGGTGCACTATGGAGCAGTAACAACATTATCCTTATTTATACAGCAGATGACCATATGTGTAGCATGAAAGCTACAATTAAGCTTTGCCTGGTCTTAAACCAGTCCCAGTTTATATCCAGGTGACAGATTCTCCTTGATCCTAGAGTCCAGGTTACACAGCAATGAGAGATAAAGGAGGAACAACAATGGACAAAAAGTTTGTCATCAAAGGCAGAGATTATTGGTGAGGAGAGGAGATTGAGAATTGGATTATATCAGATCATCAAAGAGAGACCTCAAGAATAACCTCAAGGGGATGCTCAGTGCTAAAGACAATCCAATTCTGAGGAATATATGAAGATACATGGGGATTTATATACTACTACAAAGTATGCTGACTAAAGAATGACTAAGAAGTAAGTAATTGGCAAGAATGTTCTACAGGGTTCTGTGGTGTTCCTTCGAGTTCTGTGATTATTGTGAAGAGAGAAAGGGGAGATCTGATAATGGCCCATCCACAGCAATGATGAACCTACTTGCATTGCCCTGGTGGGCAACAGCAAATTCATTGCAGCTTCAACAAATTCATCTGTCTTGTTCTGGGACATTACAACACACAAGCAAATCGGGCCCCTCATCCAGCATACAACTCCTGTTGACTCAATGGCTATCTCAACAAACTACGACCTTGTGATTGGTGGGGACACGACAATCACCCTTCGCAGTTTCTGTGATATCCTTCCCTCATCATACTCTGATCATGTAAGTCCACGTGCTCAATATGGCTACGTGAGACACCGCATTGTTGAACGCTGCAGATTTTCGCGGATCGAGAAATCGAACGCATGAAGATGGAAAGGATTGATCTCGAAGAGACAATCAGGTCCCTTCGCACACGGGAGGAGAGCTCAAGTGTGTTTACTAGTACCCTGACTCGCGTGTCG
>JBBPKW010000532.1:0-11251 GCA_038089475.1 Boletus aff. vermiculosoides | reverse complement strand
GCCAAATCTTGGAACGGCTCACTGTGCAGCAGTGCACACTAGCTACATGAAAGAGAATTAGGGACTTAATACCAACGAAGTGATTGACCGGATTCGGGTGAACGATGTGGCGGGTGACCAAGATTCAACTCGGAGTGCATTGAGCTTGCTTTTGGTGTGACTTCCCGCTACGACGAGCCGAGACAAGTCGCATTCTAACTCTCAGAAGGTAGTCGCCGTAATGGTGCTCTAGAATATGCTGGCCGTTGCTGGTTTGTTCACCCGGTTACTTACCAGACCTAGTAGATCCCAAAATTTACTAGTTAGGTTCGACTAGTCGGAGTCCTGACTCATTAGGGCGAGAGCCTCTCGAGCCCAGACTATGCCTTGAAATTCCGCGGCGTCACCAGATCCTCGGTCTTTCTGCACGAGGACAGACGAAGAGCCGTTGCTAGTCCCGCCCAATGGCCGCCAAGCGACAACGAGGCTGAAAAATGCAGGAAATCAGCACGAGGTAAACTGATTCGGATTGATTGAACTGATCCTGACAAGACAAGCGATCTACTGCACGAGGCGCGGACATGATCGTGTTGCCTGCTTAGCAGGGAGTGTCACGCTGGTCTATCTAGGATCGGAGGACGTCTTTGCGAAAAGAGGGTGTCCTTGCCTCGCGTCCTCGCCGCTCGGCACGTTCCTCGGCCGGGGTATGAATGTTTCACAACCCTGGCGTTCGAGACTTCCATAACTTATCTAAATAACATTCTCCGAAGGCTTACGACGCTACCTGCTCCTTGTTCGCTTCCCCTCATACGGCGAGTTCAACCTATCGCGTCTTCCAGAGCTCAACACCTTTATCACTCCCAAACACCAAACGTGGCGACACCACGGTTCTTGGACCCGACCGTCAGCTATGCAGGTCAGTAACCTGGCCGCGCCTCTCTAGCAGTCAATCAGTCCATTGAAGCTTACGCGTCTGTGACACCAGTCAGACGACCGGGATTTCGCGGCGGACGTCAGAAGTCACGTTGATGACTTCCTCATCCCCAAGTACACGAAGAACATGCCGTTCAGGCTCGTAGACACGTACACCGGACTCATCCTCGAACGATCAGATATCGTCTCGCTCCTCAAAGTAAGGAGGGATTATAATGCAAAGCTCGAAGCTGTTATCTGGGAAGCTGAACACCTTGCTACCCCATTCGACCCGGAATGCTCCCAGCGTTCCAAGCTCAAACATCTCAATACCTTCATCGCCGAGTACTTGGCGTACGCCATGTTCTCCCACCGTTGGCAAGGTCAAGAACCCACCCTCGACGATGTCAAAAAGGCGACCTATGGCATCTATTCTATGGATGATAATTTAGTGGAAGAATATCCAAAAGTTTTTCACCTTCCCAAAAATGAGGTCAGCGATCTCTCATCTGGCGTAGCAAAGCTGCAAGAATACTGCTGCCTGGCAGCGAAATGCGGATTTCGCTGGGCGTGGTCCGATACGTGTTGCATCAATAAGAAGGACTATGCCGAGACGTCGGAATCCATCAACTGCATGTTCCTCTGGTATCGCTCCAGTGACCTGACGATCGTTTACCTTGATGATGTTGATGATGTCGAAGAAGGCCGTTTACCGTTTGTGGCCGATAAAGATGGTAATCGGTGGTTCGAAGATCCTGAGATCAGGGTACCTCTCCCCCCTTCCTATCCGTCAGCAGCGTCGATGTCCTCCGACACCTACGTTGCGAGTCTCCGGACTGAACCATACCTTTCTCTCCATGACCGCCTTCGCGATAGGACGCTTCCCCATCTCCGATCCACCCAGCCGGACTCCCAAGTGGAGACACCGCACTTGGAAACCCACCTCACCGACAATTTCCCAAACTTCGACCACTGCAAACGCATGGGTAAATACCGCAAGCTACCGATTTGGGTCACAAGGGGCTGGACATTGCAGGAGATGGTCGCGTCCAAACGTCTTCGGTTTTACAGCAAACGGTGGACCTTGTTAGAGGAAGCCAACGATTTCGACGCTGACGAAGAAGTGGAAAAAATTTCCATCTCTTCGTTCAGGTATAGAGCCCAACTCGTTGATCATCGCGCTAATGAGATCTGGAAAGATGCGCTAGCGCGCACCACCGGTGTTCCTAAGGACGATTTAGTCAGCTTCAGGGTTGGGACGAGGGACGTTAGGACGAGATTGCTGTGGGCAGCAAGAAGAACGACGACGAAAGTGGAAGACATGGCGTACTGTCTCCTTGGTATGTTCGACATCAGCTTGCCGGCTATGTATGGGGAAGGGCCCCGTGCATTCTTCCGTCTGCAAGAGGAGCTCATGAAACGCACCGGTGATGTGTCGGTCTTCGACTGGTGTGGACGTAGCTCCTCCGTCAACTCTTTCATCGCGTCTGGTCCAAAATGCTTCCTAGCACCCAATATCCCTGACCCCGATCTTGGCGACTCGACCGACTCAATATTCTGGATGATCGTGGACGTTTTCTGTGCGATATTTCAAACCGTGTGGAGTGGTATCAAGGCTGCAGCGAGCGCAGCAAAGGATTGGATCAAGAATATTATGGAGTCACCCCCACCCGGCTACGCCCTCGTCAACGGAGAGCTGAATCTCTCTTTGTTCAAGCACCAAGTCAAATACTGCGAGCTTCTGAAAGACTCTACGTCGAGCGACACCTATCACCGTTACAGACTGGAGGTCGATGGCCTAGTACCCACCACGGTCACCTTCACGTCGCCTGCTTCCGGTTTGGTGAACAACCCGAGACAATACTATTTATGTCGCGCATGGAATCGGCACACCCAGAACGTGTTCCACATCTTTCTCGAGTTCATAACGTACATTTCAAACGAACGCTGGCATAAGATCTGGAGCAGCAACAGCAGCGAATCGGAATGTTCTAGGCGTAAGCAGCGGCGTTAGGACTATCCGGATGGAATACTGATTTCCTTTCGAAAGCCGTAGTCGATGACGAGGAGGACGATCCAGAATCGAAGCTGCGACAAGAGATGCAGATGAAGCGAAAAGAAGTGCTGAAGTTCTTCAAATACCCATTCCCGGTGTACCTGATACGCGTCCAGGACGGACATGGGGTCAGGGTGAGCACGGTAGACCGGGTGGAATCAGAGTATACAAAGTTCGATTTTACGATGCCTGTGGTAACGCAGTTGATTTTGTAAACGGACCATGAGGAATGTATGTTTCATGACTTTCTTTGAGCATGTCGATGCAACCTCGGGCCGAAACCTGCTTAGTGCTAACAGCCCCGAATTTGAGCCACAAAGGGCCGGACGTTTCCCGACACTGTCAAAGCAGAGTATATGATTTTCATCTTTGAGATTGGGCCACAGTTGCTCTCGGCGGCAAGGCAGATCGACGTTCCAAAGAGGAAGATTCAAACACGGCGTGGTACTGTCCCCATGATATCTTCGAAATCACCTTGCCTGTTTTTCATGGAGAGAGCGCGTGCATTTCTTCCGGTTGCAAGCAAAAATTATGAAACACTGGTGCTGGTGACTGGTGATGCGTCGCCCTTCGAGTTGCGTCACGGTGAACTTTGTTCTTCTGTTCACCCTTTCCTTGCACGTAGGTCAGAATATTTCATATCACCTGACCTCCCTGACCCCGATCTTGTCGACAAGTTACATAGTAGTCCGGTTCAAATCAAGCGGGTTCTCGATCATTTGGATCAATCAGTCTACGGTTAATCCAATCGATCGTGAACCTGCCCTGTGATGTATTCATAACAAGCTTATCCAGCAGTAAAGCTGTAGTCCGCGACTCGGAAGCACAGAGTTCGGATCAGGTATTTCGAACTAGGAGCATCGAAGAGAAGGGATTGAAGAGAAGAGCAAGCGAGGACTGAAGACACTAGCATGTGGGATAAATGCGATCCATAAGGGAGGCTTATTTGTGGAGCACAGCCACGCACTGGTTTGGACAGGAAGCACGCATAGGAAGACATGTCACACAGAAGGAACTGAAAATGCTGCGCCAACAGAGAAGTAGATGTACAGGACAAGACGGGGAAAAGGCACTAGTAAAGGAGAAAGCGAGAGAGAACAAGAAACCACCAAAAACAGGGCGAAGGAGGGGGGCAGTGAATAAAGATGCGAGACTCCACATGCTCGCGAGATATTCCCGAGGTCGGAGCCCAAAAATTCTCTCGGCCTCCAGTGTGCCGCCGGCAAGCGGAAGTGTTCTCATATCCTGTATCAACAGAGAGCCGAGTCTCTCTGTTCGAGCAACAGGTCAAACGCTGTGAGGGTTTGAAAAACTCTCCACCAAGTGACATGTATTGTCATTACAAACTGGAGGTTGAAGGCATGGTATCCACCACGGTACCTTCGAGTTGCATGCTCGACTGCATGGACAACCAGATACAATAAGTATAGCACCGACACATTCAGAAGGTCTTTCACAGGCTTCTTTACCCCACAGAGTATTGTATTCTTCAGACCCGACGGTCTGGAACGGGACCTGGATCATTGACAACAGCCCATCAGAATACTGAGGTCGTAAATGGCAATCGTACAATTACCCGGACGGAACGCTGACTGTCCCATAACCACAACAAAGGGCGAGGCGGGGAACTAATGCAGAGCCGAATCCTTCAGATGTCCATCCCCGTTGTACACGTCGGGGATGGCGTCGGTCCAAGTGAGGGTAAACCGGGTGGTGTAGACATATGTTCCCACATTCCTTTTCAAATTTAGGTTCCCCCATCTGTCCCCGCCGCACTGGTATGTCCGCGAATGTCATAGCCTCGTATGGCACTGGGAAACTTTGATTACGATCTTTGGATGAAAATTGATCCATGTCGACACAAACTGTCAGACCTACACCACCATGTAAGTTGTCATACATTCTCTGTTCTAAAAAGTGCGAGGTGGCTAATACACACACGGTGGACTAACTCCAGCTCAATCAGCATTGCAGCAAAGAGGCTTTAAGGTCTCCATGCTGCCCTGGGATCCCTTACAACCTGCCCCTGGGCTGTCGTAATTATATCTTGCGCCGGTGTGAGCGCTACGAGAATCAAGCGTTCCCACCTTTCTATTCAATGATTTCTTCAACTGTCTTATAATTGGACCGGTTTCCCTCTTTCGCAGCAGTTTTGCCCCTCACCATGTTTGCACGTACTGTATCGCTTGGATTACTTATTCTGCTCTCTCTTTCAGTGGAGGTACTTGGCGTGCCTCAGTCTGTTGTCCCGGCTGCTGGACAGTCTATTAATCTAAGACGGCGGTCTCGATCATTGCGCAACGAAACGGAATGGGCGCAATGGGCAAAAAGCCAGCGAGACGCTATCATTACAAAGTACGGGTTGCAATCAAATGGGAAGAGGAGTACCGGGGAAAACCTGTGTGTATCTCCACTGGTTCTTGGATTTGCGTGGCGTTAACGTGGCGCTCAGTATTGTGAATCAAGACTATGACTCTAGGTGAGATCATTTCGTGGGATGCATGCTGATCTCACCTCGCTTCTTTAGTTTCTATGGTTCGTTAGCTATCGGCACACCACCGTATTCCTTCAACGTCATCCTGGACACTGGCTCTTCGTACGTTCTGAGAAACGTGAGACACACCAGCATACTTAGCCAGGCTACCTTAGGGACCTCTGGGTTGCCTCGTCAAGTTGTGGGTCGAGCTGTGCGGGAACTGGAAATTTTGATTCTGCAAAGTCTTCGACATTTAAGAGTCTCAACCATGATTTCGATATCACTTATGGCAGTGGTGAAGCAATGGGCACACTCGTTGAAGATGTCGTGCAGATGGCCGGGTTCACGGTGTCCAACCAGCAATTTGGTACGTTGTTGTTCTCCTTCATGGAAGTTGTAACGACGTTCAACTACTTTCCAGGTTCTGTAACCACGACGTCATCTAATTTCTTACAGAACCCCGTGACGGGCTTGATCGGTCTTGCATGGCAATCACTGTCATCGTCGGGTGCGATGCCATTTTGGCAGACACTTGCTAGTAAGGGTTCCTGGAATTCACCTTTGATGGCTTTCCAACTTTCCCGGTACGTTGGGAGATCATACGTGGCATACACGCAGATTGACGTGCTGAAATCCCAAGCTATATTAATGATACACATGCCGGCGCGTTGGAGCCCGGAGGATCATTGACTATGGGTAGGGCAATTTGGGCATGAAGAAACACTCCACTGACCTTTTGGTACGAAGGTTACGTCAATGGAAGTTTATATACGGGCAACATTGACTACCAAAATATCCCAATCGGCCAAGCTTCATACTGGACGCAAGAGATTACGTGTAAGTGGAACGGCATTCAATCCCTTTCGGGTTGTTTGAAATGTGACATTTGTCCGGTAGCAATGACTGTGCAAGGAAAGTCCATATCCATGCCTAGTGGTTCTGCTTCCTATGCTGCAATCGACACCGGCACAACACTTGTGGCTGGCCCCGCCTCGGGTATAGCAGCCATTTACGCTCAGATTCCTGGTTCGTCCCCTGGGACTGGACAATGGGAAGGGTTTTATAGCTACCGTAAGCTCCTATACTTGCTTCCACAGCAATACACAAAGATTGATAATCGTTATAGCGTGCACCACCGAGGTCACTGTGGAGATATCATTCGGTGGACCTAGCTGGGCAATCAGCCCTGCAGACTTTCAGTTTCAACCAACTGGTTCTTCTGACTATTGCTACGGCGCATTATATTCTGTCCCTACCTCTTCCAACACGTTGCAGTGGATCATTGGCGATACCTTCTTAGTAAGCACTTCCATTCTTCTTTCCGCATGAGCTGACATGAGTATGATCTCGGAGAAAAATGTATACTCCGTATTCCGATATGAGCCCCCCTCCGTGGGGTTTGCGGCTTTGTCTGAAACAGCACTCGCAATGAACGGTGTTAATGATGCAAGTGTCCCCACTGCGACACTTGGAGCTAGTGTTGCTTCGGCTACTGCCAACACTGCCTCGGCGACGACACGCACCTCCAGTACCACGACGTTATTCATTTCCGCATTGCTCTTTTTTGTGATGTTCTCATAGACTGGATTTCAAGGACTTTTGGATGACATGGACAGGATGACAGGGACATGGAATGTAGACTTATTTTGGATTTTGGATGATGATAGATAGTAAGGTCACCGCAGCTCATGATGTGCTCGGACTGAACTGTGGTTTTCCCTTGATATCCGGATATTTATATGGACCATGTACTAAAACATGTACTTCACCTACTGGCCATGTTCTAGCGAGAGCGGCTGCTATGTTGAAAGCTGTACTCGGCGCCCCGGGGTTAACGCACAATGATCGGTGCGACAGGCCAAGATGACCGCAGCACGGTGCTGTCCTTTTCTACCGGCGTGGGATGTACCTCGACTATTCTTACATCCAGGTAGCCCACGCGCTTGCTTACACGTATGTTATAGGGTGACGGTGGCAGGGAATGATCCGACTCGTTCGTGTTCTGCAGCTGCGGATTAAACAATGCTGCTGCGCGTACTGAAGTCCGCAGCTTACCCGAATGACATGCATTGGCTTGGCACTTCGGACGCCGAGTATTTCTAGGAACCATGAGTTCCTGACTTTTACCACTTTCCTTTCTCTCTTACCCGCATAACCCTTCCCGAGTGTTGGAGTTGATCCGCAGGGGCGTTTCATTCGGCTTTTCTCACAGTTTGACGTCTGAATTCGAGGATCGTGCGGTCTCGGTGTACTTTGTCGACAATGACACTGAATCTTGTTTCTGCTGGATGGATTCTATTGCTATGGTTTTCGTTAGAGGCGTGTGGAGCACCGACGGATTCACCAACAGCTGGTCTGAAGATACCCCTACGCGCGAGGTCCCCTACCAGCGGCCGCAGTCTCACCGAACTCGGTCTCCTGGCCCAAAGCCAACGGGATACTGTTATTGCCAAGTACTGGGGGCAACCCAACCAGAAGCGGAGTACTGGTTATAACCTGTACGACCTCTTTTATTGACTTGCGTCGGTGTTTTGGCATGAGCGCTGACGGCCTTGGGCTTTTACAGGATCGTTGATCAAAACTATGATTCTGGGTTCGTGGTTCCGAGCAGCTAGTTTTGAGTTGTATTTCTTTTTTTTGCTGACTCGAGGGAATGCTTAGGTACTATGGCTCGCTAGCCATCGGGACGCCTCTTACTTCCTTCGATGTCGTGTTAGACACGGGGTCATCGTGAGTGCTAAAGTGTTCGCCTTGATCGTCCTTGGGACTGAACGTTCGCTTGCAGGGATCTCTGGGTTGTCAGCAGCTCATGTGGTTCCGAGTGCAAAGGCATGGGCACGTTTAACGCGGCCTCATCGTCAACCTTCAAGAACCTCACGACGCCATTCGATATCGTGTACGGCTCAGGTTCAGCCGGTGGCTACGTCGGTCAAGATGTCGTCGAGATGGCAGGTTTCTCGGTCTCGAACCAAGGTTTTGGTACGTCGTGATCCACTTCTGGATGATTTGCTGGGGGTCGTTGATCGTGTTTGTGTGTTACTTGTAGCTGTGGTAGATGTGATGTCGGCGAACCTCCTCCAATCACCGGTGTCTGGAATCATGGGCCTTGCTTGGGACCCGCTCTCGAATTCGCAGCAGACCCCATTTTGGGAAACCGTTGCGAGTAGTGGGTCTATGGATTCGGCTTTGTTCGCGATTCAACTTCGGAGGTAGGATCAACACGCGAGGTTCGTTTTGCGTGTCATGGATTAAGAGATTGATTCTAGATATTCGAATGCTACGAATCCATCCGCGTTGGAACCCGGAGGTGAACTCACATTGGGTGCGTCTTGTGTGATAGATTTCTGTGCAAGCGGACATCTGACGGCGTGTAACAGGATACACGAACAGTAGCTTGTACACGGGTTCGATTGACTACGTTGATATCCCTGGTACCCCGAGCTACTGGTTCCTTGATCTCAGCTGTAAGTTACTATCGTCTTTGATGTGGTACGAACAATGACGACTAACGGGGTGTGATGGACAACCGACAGCGTTGACGGTCCAAGGTAATGCCATATCGATAGGGAGTGGGTCGATCGCTGCCATCGACACCGGTACGACCAACATCGCTGGACCCACGTCCGCCATCCAAGCTATCTACTCTCAAATACAAGGCTCATCCCCCGGAACGGGCCAATGGGCCGGATACTACCAATACCGTACGTCCTCCCCACCTTCTGTGTTGTTTTCTTACTCACCACCCGCACCGTCTTTGCCCGCACATGCACAGCTTGTTCCACGACGGTCACGGTTGAGATTTCCTTTGGCGGAAACACCTGGACGATGAGTTCGGCCGACTTTATGTACACGTCAATCAGCTCGACCGAGTGTATCGGCGCGTTTTTCGACATAGGTTCGACTGCGACGACGAGTTCGACGCCGTCGTGGATCATTGGAGATGCATTCCTGGTGAGTATTGGAATTTCCCTTTTTTTTCGTTTCGTTCCCAATCTCCTCTTGTCTGCTCGTTCACCCTTTACTAACGACTAAAAAATGCCATATAGAAAAACGTATATTCCGTTTTCCGATACAACCCACCCTCGATCGGCTTCGCCGCCCTCTCCGAAGTCGCTATCGCCGAGAACGGCGTCAACGGCGCTGTCCCCTCCGCAACGATCGGTGCCGTCTCCGCATCGGTCACCAACACCAACGATGCCGCCCCCCGGGTCCGAGTACTTGGAGGACTCGGACGAGGGGTGTTCGTAGGGGTGCTCATGACGACGACGGCGCTGTTGGTGCTATGATTTCCCATTCCACTTCATCGAGTATACCTTTTTTCTTTCTTTTGTTGGTGCATACGGACTCTCGGACACGACTCGAGACATTCTTTTTTTTTTGGATTTCTCCCCATTTACATATACAAGTAATCGAAATCGCGTTTTGTGCTTCGCACTCGGGAGGACGACAACTGCATCTTGCAATGCTTCGCACATGGCTAGATCTTCTCGTCGTTATCATGTACTCGGAACATCATGCCATCATGTAGCGTAGATACCATCTGTTTCACTCGAGTCCTCTTTAGGACGATAATTAAAGATAACAGTGCATTCTTTCAAGTAATGCCCTTGCCAAGAAATCAGTATGAGCACTTTGCAAATACCGTGACTGTTCTCATTCACAAACTACATACACATGTGGGTAAATGGTGTCGATCCTGCATTCTTGTCATGTTACATATCCAAATGTCCAATTGACCCCCATGTTCCCAACCTTTCCGTGCCTTTTCTGAGAGAAAAAAAGACCTCCCCAAAGGACCTCTTTTCCTCTACTCGTTGAAATCATCCATGTCAAGGCTGACGTTTCCAAGATCCACCGCCTGAACCGCCAACTCCATGTCGACATCGCTCTCCTCGCTCCACCCTTCGGTGCCCACAACCGGTACGTCAACGAAGCGCCGATCAGGCTTACCATCGCCATCCTCCTCCTTTTCCTCGTCCAAGAAATCCAGACACGTCCCAAGACACCCCCGCCACCTTATCGGCACCGCCCCACCCACATCCACCCCCGCAATCCGACGTTCCCACGAAAACCGCTCCGACGCATGCCTCACAAATACGCGTCCCCTGTGCGCCGGATTTGGACACGTCCCCGTATGTGTTCCCGTCGACGTGCGCTGGTCCTCGAGCGTGATCGTGTCGATGGAGAACCGTTTACGGGATCGGAGGATGCCGGGGACGGCGTTCATGAGGGTGTGGCGGACGCTGGGTGGGATGGACCATTGGTCGGAGAGGGGGAGACCGTAGTAGTCTGCGATGACGGTGTGCGTGGGTGTCATTTCGGATGGTGCAAGTAAGAGGCGGAGACAGAGTTCTGTGAGGGGAGGGACACGTGCGAGGGTGAGCGTGACGGAGGAGAGAACTGGCTTGGTGGGGCCCGACAGGGCTTTGCGCAGGGAATGAAATCGTGTCATGGAGCGACGCGATCGGAGTGGAGAACGCAATGGGTCGTGGTTGGGAGAAGATTGGGAGGGGTCTGGGAGGAAAGGATTTGGATTGACCAGGAGTTTCTCGATTTTCATATCGCGCATTTGCCAAGGCAAGAACTTGAGTTTGTTGTTCGAAATATTCAGCTCGTAGAGGTTGGTCAGGCGACAGATGTCAGGAGGTATGAACGTGAGCCTGTTATCCCCTTCAAGAGATTGTCCATCAGATGAAGGTTACTCAGTGTCACGAGAAAATCGTCAACGTACGGAGACTCAAGACGGTAAGGTTTTTCACTGAAAAGAGTTCAGGAGGGAGCGAAGTAATCAAGTTCTTCATAAGATAGAGCTTGACGACGTGTCGTTC
>JBBPKW010000530.1:0-14776 GCA_038089475.1 Boletus aff. vermiculosoides | reverse complement strand
TCCCAATGACATGTCATTTTAATATGGTTATATCTCAGTGCCATGGCAACCAAATCACATGATCAAGGGCTCAGATTCAGGGCAAGGGTTAGGGCTATTGATGACCCTGCAAGGGTTAGAGCTAACATCTTTTGAGTCTCTTGCAAATATCAACTCTTTGCAAAATAGCCAAACATTGGGATACTTTTTTGAGCCACTGTAAGTCTGAGTCAGAAAGAGTTGGAGAAGGGCCTTGATCTGAGACATGTCTAGGGCAGTCATGCCAAACATGTTCTGAGCTTCCACAGATGAAGCAAACCCGGCAGGGATGTCTACTGTGTCTCCCCCTCCCCACACTGACAGCAGCAGATACTCATGGGAAAGGGCTGGTGGTGGTGAGGTTCTCGGAAGTAGGGATTGGCTCAATTTGCATTCTGGCCACAGAGTTGATGATATCCTGTAGGATTTGTTGGCTGGTGGTTGAGGAGAAGAAGTGGCTTGTGAAGAGGTTCATTTCTTCTGTATCCATAGGAACAGGGGGTGGAAATGGGGTAGGTGGTCTAGGAGTACCAGGGGGAGGAATGTGGAGTGGAGGAGAAGAGTTGGATTGGCCAGTTCATCTAGGAGAGGCATTGGGGCAAGTTCTGGTGAAGAGGTTACTGGGATAGATGGGGGGGTTAGGTAGGACAATTGAGTCAAATAGGTAAATCCATCTCTTTTGACTGTGAGAGTGACAAGGATGGGGCAAACCACAAAGGCAAACTGTTTGGGGGGAATGTTGTTGATGACTCAACAAAATCCAGCAATAAATAAGAGTTCCAGGACATCATTCCAGACAGTGAGTAAGGATTCAATGAGGGTAGAATCATAGAGTCTAGTCCCATACCTGGAGTCGTTCTGTCAGAAGAATTGATAGTGGAGGAATACTTGCCTATACATTCCAACCAAACTGGCAAGGAGTTGGGATCCATTGACAGCCTAGTGGGTGTGTAGGAATTGGTCAAAAGCAGCCACCTGAAGTACTATGGCAAAGATAACTTTTCTAAGGAAGGGGAAGAGGTGGTGGACTTGGACAGGGGGGTTGACTGGGATGGGGGGTTCCTGGGACATCTAATATGAGTAGTGGAAGGGACAATAGGGGAGTCTGCAAAAACAGGAATGTTGGTAATGGTGGTGAACTGCTTTGTTAAGCTGGGTTGACATGGGGTTGTTGGACAAGAAGTTTCTCTGGAGGAAACTGGGGTTTTTTTTGGAGAGGAAAAGGGCTTTGGGGATCTTAGTGGGATAGGATGGGTGGTTCATGGGGATTCTACAGGAGGAAGTGGTCTCTTTTATAGTCATGGAGTATTTCCTGGGTGTTCCCAAAGTTGCACTCTGGTTTCCAGGTTGCCTCAGAGAGTGGATAACCCTTCCAGGCTGTGAGGTACTATCTTGATCAGTGGTGGCCTTTGTGCCTTAGAATGTAGTCAATTCCATATTCTTCTTCCCCTCCGATCAGATCAGGGTTGGGGTACAGAAAGTTGGGTCCATGTTCATCAGTTTTGATGAAAGGGATTAGGAGAGATGCGTGAAAGATGGGATGGATTTTCCACTGTTGTGGAAGAATTAATTCATAGGCTAAATGAGATATGACCTTTTTTATCTTGAAGGGGCCATGTCGTTTAGGGGTGATTTTTTTGTTTAGGTTCAGGGGGAGGTTGGTGGCTTCCAGCCAGACTAGTTGTCCCAGTTTAAAAGGGGTGAACTTCCCCTTTGATCTATTAGTGATTACTGTTCTGGCTTTTTCAAGGGAGGCAGTGGCTTCATCTTGGAGGAAGGCTAAGTTTCTTAGGTGGTTCTGAACAGCAGGGACAAAGAAAGAGCTGATCTTGGGGTAGGATCGGGGATGGTATCCCATTAGGAGATGAAAGGGAGAGTCATTGGTGGCTGAATGTACCATAGAGTTGTGGTGGAATTTGGCTAGGGGAAGTGCCTCTGTCCACATAGAGGGGTTGTTTTGGCAGAATAACATTAGGTAGGTTTCTAGTTCTTGGTTGACTTGTTCAGTTTCTCCATCAGTTTGTGGTTGGTAGGCAGTGGACAAAGCGATGTTATATTGGAGGAGTCAGGCTAATTTCTGGGCAAAGGTGGAGGAGAATTAGGGGCCTTGATCAGAGATTACCTTGTCATGGAGTCTGAAGTGGGGAAAGATGTGAGTGAAAAAGAGTTTTGCTATATCTGCAGTGGAGACAGTTTTGGTGCAGGGAATGAATACCACCCCCTTTGTTAGCCCATGGTTGACCACGACCAGGATGGAGTCAATGGGTCTGCAGGGGGGAAGGCTGGTAATGAGATCCATGAAGAGTTATTGGAAGGGGCAGGTGGCAGAGGAGGGTATAGGAAGGAGGAGGGGTTGTGTGGGATGGGTGTTCATCTTGTTTTGTTGACAGACTGCACATCTGGCAATGTAACAGCAAATGAAGGTCACCATTCCAGGCCACCAGTAGTCGCATGAAAGCAAGGCGAGAGTCTGGGTGGCCCCAACATGTCTCCCATGGTGAGAGTGGTGAATGGACAAGATGAGGGGTTGGCAACAGTCCTTAGGGATGTAAGTTTGCCCTTGGAAGGTGAGGTGGGTTTCATCATAGACCAAATCCAAGGATTTTGCTTGTGGAAGCAAGGAGGACCCTTTCTGCATTGCAGTTAAGGTGTGTTACAGTTATGGAACACCCCCTACTATTTTTCCTCAACCCTACCAACCCGGCGCACTCCTGCGCTCGATTACACCTCTCACCTAGGCTATCCCACCCCGTCATCCCCACCTGATGACATCACCCCCCCTCCTAGATCTGCCCAGGATCTTCCCTGGATATTCCCCGGCATCTCCCCTGAACTGCCTCCGGAACATCCCGTCGTCCTTATCCCTGACGACACCACCCTCCCTCGGACTTCCCTGAGATCCACACCGCCTCACCTCCTTGAGGCAACACCACCCCTCCCTTGTGTTGAGCCGACACCTCGCTCTCCACCCCTGACCTATCACGTGCCATCATGTCGCGACGCGACACAATGATTCCCACAATGTGTCTTCATGTCCTATACCTTCCCACGAGACACGGTCCCT
Organism: Boletus aff. vermiculosoides; assembly: GCA_038089475.1. NCBI lineage: Eukaryota > Fungi > Basidiomycota > Agaricomycetes > Boletales > Boletaceae > Boletus > Boletus aff. vermiculosoides. The sequence goes on along the minus strand of JBBPKW010000530.1, from coordinate 11,694 downwards.
TCCTTTCCTGGCTTTGTGCTCAGCAGACAGGTACAGGCCTATCTAATCTGGTTATATCCTTACTATACTTAGCATTTCCTTAATTGGCTGCGCACAGACCATTACCTGCCCTAAAGCCCTTACGGCTGGGGTGTATAAGTTGGAGCTCCGCTCCAACGCTTCTTTCCTCTTAACTTTGATCTACACCATAGAGTGTACCCCTTACTGGTATAACCTGGTGCCTATAGATCTGGTTCCTCGTGATCTCCTCTCGCTTGTCTCCTCTCTGCCCTCTCCTCTTTGCTCTTTGTTGAAGAGCCTCTTGGTTACCAACGTCGAAGCGTAGGGTTACTCTCCTACTCTTCTCCAGTCCTAGGACTAGGATGGGAAGGCCTTGTCGACTCCCACCCTGCTACAGAGGTTACTCTAGAAGACCACCTACACCCCCGCCAACAGCCGCATTAGGACTTCTTGTCCTAATCTCCCTCGCTATCCTACTACTAGGGATAGCCTTAACCTTACTCAAGGGAACCAGGCTATAAGAGCACTGGTTAGTAAGGTCGTACACTTCGTGTACCATTGTTACGCATTAGCGTAACAAGGTGTTGGTGATGAGGGGGTTGGTGGAAGTAGAGGTGGTGATTTTGGAGGTTATGGCAACATTGAGTGTGCAGGTGAATATGTATGCATTACGCCAGTGTTCTTCCAGTGGTTCCATTGATTCCAGTGGTTCTGGTGGTTCTGATGATTCTGATTCCAGATGCTTCTGGAGGGAAAAGAAGTCTTCCTATTAGAAGATGGTTCTTTAGAGGAAGGAGAGTTTGATGTTCACTCACAAGTAGAATGAGGACTCTTTTGTAGAAACACCAGTAGATACACAGAATTGTGTAGAACTAGCTTGAGGCTACTCCTACGATGAGAGAAGTATTTTTATGAGTAACAAAGACAATAGAACTAAAGATGGGGAACAATGGCTGTGGAAGGAAAAGATCCGAGAAAAGGGGAACAATAGAGAATTGAGTCAAAGGATGGCTAGGAGAGATCTTATGAGAATTAGGAACTACAATTTGATCAGAAAGTGATTTAGTCCAACCTGAGAGGAGAAAGGGAATGTAGTCCATCCAGCAAGAATGGAGAAGTGGAATAGCAGGCAATTTCATCACATAAAGCAGTAACATTTTTCTGCAAAACACCAGCCAGCCAATGTGTCATTTCCTTGCCAATGACTGGCTAGCCCATGCTGGCTGATGTGGAATATGACTGTAAATAATAGGGTAGCCACTAAATATATAGTCCATTGTTTGCTGGTAGGCCCATAAGTGATCCAAGGGAATAGTAAATAAATGAACAGGCCCAGACAGCACTGCACCAGATTTTATCCCTCCCCTCACTGACTGGCCAATCCCCATTGAGCCATACATTACTGGTTGGCCAATGAACTTTTGTCCCTCCTTCACCGACTGGCCAGACCCACTGATCTGTGCATCACTGGTTGGCCCATAAAATATTGTCCCATCCCCATTCCTACTTGACATTGGTTGGCCAACCTGATAAAATTTTGTCCTTTCCTCATTGTGGTTCCTTCATTGACTGGCCCATCCCATCTGACCTGTGCATCACTGCTTGGCTGACAAAATTTTATTACCTCCTTGCTGACTGGCTAATCTGGTTGATTTATACACCAACAAATGTTTGTCCCTCCTTTGCATACTAGCCAGTGCCCACTGACCTACAGTATGCATCACCACTTGGCCAACGAAATTGTATCACTTCCTTGCTGACTGGCCAATCTCCATTGATTCATATGCCAGCCAACTTTGGTCCCTTCTTTGCAGACTGCCTGATGCATACTGATCTATGCATCACTGCTTGGCTGACAACTTTTGTCTCTCCCTCACTGACTAACCACATTGACCTGTGCATCACTGGTCGGCCAATGAAATGTTGTCCCTTCTTCACTAACTGGCTGATCCCAACTGACCTGTGCATCACTGGTTGGCTGACAAACTTCTGTCCCTCCCTCACCAACTGCCCAATCCCCATTGGCCCATACATTACTAGTTGGCCCACAAAGCTTTGTCCCTTCCTTACTGACTGGCCCATCCCACTGACTTGTGGCCCACAAAACCCTGTCCCTTCTTGCTGGTTGGCCAATCCCAGCTGGTCAGCAGTTCCTGCCTTCCCGATTGGCTTATCCTTGCTTTACCCTAGTTACTTTAGCATAGATTACCCCTCACCATTGCTGCTATTTGCCATTCTACAATACTGGTCAAGACTTCCAAGCCTACCTGTTCATCCTATCTGCTATTATCTTGCTGGTTCATATCCCATTATCAATGTCATTCAGCAAATTATGTGAGTACCATATTCTCTCCACTTCATAACACTTATATGTATTATCCTCCATGCATGTTAAATGTCAGTGGTGATGTTGGTCATATGGCAGCATGTTATACACATTCCTGAACCACACAGAATGTTGATTTAGGATACATTGTAGCTATAAGGCTACCAAGGCAAGATACTGTTGGAACCTGAAAGAGGCTAATATGAGGGTGACTAAGACATGGGATGAGATGGTGATGACAACTGACTATGCTGGGGGTTTATATATCTCCAGAGGCTAGGGTAGAGGGTCAGAGATGGCATACTAAAGTGGAATGCTATGCTGCATGATAACAAAGGGTATAATGCACCAATGATTGTTGTGCTCCCTGGCCATGAACCAGACAACAACTTGAGTAAGTAAGTAACTCAAGGAAGCACTGTCAGTGACAGACAATCACCTTACTTCATTTGGCATTGTGCATACTGCATATGTATCTTGTGTCAATAGCTTCAAATTTCATCCACAGACCTCAGCAAGAAAATATTTCTACATCTGTTCAGATTCCCTCTATCATCAGTGAGATGGCAATGAAATTCCAAATATCATCCAAGGAAATTACAACCTTGGACCAAATATTTGGTGAGAATGAAGTTGTGAACCAGTTTTGGGGTCCAAGATTCCAGCTGATGCTCACCTCAGTGACTCCACCACACATTGGTGGAAGAAATTCCAACCAATCCCCTCTCTTACCAGTGAGACCAAAGGGCCATCTGAGGATCTTGTGAATAACAAACTCAGTGAAATGACAGCAGCAAAAGAGAACCATGAGGATGTGAAGGAGACTGCAGGTGTGAGGCAGACAAAATGGCAAAAGGTATCAACAGGTGAGAGAGTGCTGTTTTACAGTCCAGTAAGTCACACAAATATTTACCATCACTTGTATACTAATGCAATGCAGCGATGTAAATCTTGTGGATCAAGAGGTCTTCCATGTACCACTCGCATGACCACTGACCACAAAAAATTCAAGCCTTGTGGTCCTTGTGTCCATCACAAGATAAAGTGTAACATTATTCAGGACCTTCCAGGGATCATTGACAGCAACAGCAATATTATCTATGAAGCCAGAAGCTGGGCTGACACTGCTTCATGATACAATATGGCTGTCTGGTGCAAACCAGGAGATGGTGGAGGGGATGTCAAGGTGAAGGCAAGGGTCCCTAAGGTGATGGCAAAAGATAAGTGTAAAGACCAAGCCACTGAGTCAGAGGAGGGCGAAGATAACTGGGCCACTGAGCCCAAACCTGAACCTGACCTGGTAAGTATTATATATGTTGGTATTCGAATTTGCTACTAATGAGTATCATTGCTAGACTTCTGTCTCTGGGCCATCCAAGGTGAAAGGAAGAAGGGAATCAGTGGCAAAGGTAAGCAGCTCACAAGACGCATTACTCATATTGACTGATTGCTATCTAGATACAGTTAGTGCCTGTGGTGATAGATGAAAAAGGCAAGATCAGCAATTTCAACCAGCAAGTTAAGGAGCTGGAAGATGCTGTCACAAGGATTGATTTTAGGAACAAAGCAATGGAGGGGGAGCTAAAGAAGCAGGTTACTTTGCTGTCTGCTCTGGGCATCAAGTATGGTGGGACCATTGCACTACAAAACCAGCACACATCCCAAGACACTCAGGCTCAGCTTGATTGCCTGCAAACAGCAATGCTCCAGGACCTCAATGCTGATTAATGCTTACATGAAGAGGTTGCCACCCTTCAGCAAACGTCAGCTCCACTTGAGGACAATATGGCAATGTTAATGAGGAGAGTTGGAGAAGTTGTGGGTCAGCAGGGGACCAATGGGGATCAAGTGGTACCTTTGTTGAACTGGTATCCTTTGAGCTCTAACAATTAGTTATCTGACATTGTACCTTACTTGGTCTTTGGTCTATTTGCATTACTTCAGTTTCTTGTCTAATTGTGTCTCCCATCTCTGGCTCACTTTAGAATATTAGTGTGATTTTATTCGGCAAACAATATGAACATCATATATCTTCATCATGACATATTTGGTATGTTACAATCCAGGTGATCATTTCTGGCCCAAATACTGGGCAAGGTTCAACTGCTCCCTCTCTTCCTCCACAACCAAAGCCTTCAACTGCTGGACCTTCATTGAAAGTGCCTCTGCTTGTTGTTTAACACCAGCCAAAGTGTTGACCACTATGCCAAACATTGCCAAGTAATCATCTTGTCCCTGCAATATGCTTCTGCCACTTCCTTGGTTGATGAGGATTAACGAGGATCCCAATTGTTGGATCTCTTTCTTGAGTTCTTCATCATCTCCCAAGCTTTCAATTCCGGTGTGGAGTCTCTCCAACTCTTTGAAGTGATGCTGGGTTGGCATTTCAATTGAAACAGTCACTGTAAATTGTTCAGCTGTCACATAAGCCACTGAAACAGTATTGGCAAAATACCATTCTCTTCCTTGGGTTGGTGAGGCATCACCTTTATTGACCCAACCTTCATATTCAATGTCTTTGGATCATACACTGAATAACCCCCTGGATTTGAGAGGGAAGCACTCTGCTTGCTGGCATCTTCCCCTTCCCCTTGTATTTCGTTGTAGCTGGTACCAGAGACGATTCCTCAGCTTCATCACTGGTATCATCTGGAACTTTCTCTGGGGTCTTGAATTTCACCCTCTTCACAGCCAGTTTATCCCATGTATCTGCGGGATGCAGCACAGTCTTGCCTTGCTGGATGACAGTGTCCTTTTGCAATGCTGTACACTTTGTTTGCTTCTGTTGACAGGTTTCACACCCTGAAATTAACCCATTTTTGTTCATTGTCACCAGATATTTTGCCAATGGATCACTATTACATTGCACACATTTCTGTAGAAGGATATGTTCAGCAAAGACAATAATTTTGACAAGAACATACCAGATCAAATTCTAGAGTTTTAAAAAGCAACATTATCAATGATCACTGCTGACATGGGAGAATTAGATCGACTCACCAAGAATCTCTGTTGTAGTGTCGTGGGTGAATATTTTGAAGATATGCCAGGGCTGGCTGAGTGACAGTTGAAGAATGAGGGTTGATGATTGTTTAATGCCTGGTACAATGATACTTCCTAGTTGACCTGACAGTGCTTTTTTTGGTTTCATGTACTCATGTGCTTGTCCCTGGTGTTTGCCAAAATTGTACCTGAGTCAGAGTAAGCTATTCTCATCAGAATGTTGGGGTGTGCACATCCACTATACTATAGGTGACTGAACTTATACATTGACTGTGCCAAGCATGTATGGACACATTATACTAGATATTCGAAATGAAAGTTTGTCAGGAGTCTTGACACCACAAACCTGTACAGTACATGTTATATAACCAGGAGATAGTTACCCATGCTATCCAAATTCTGTGTACTCACCTCTTAGTCCCCAGCATTCGCTGAAATGCTGGGGTATACACATTATACCAGATATTTGAACAAGGAAAGTTCATTTGGAATTTTGGAACTACATACGAACTTATACAGCACATGTTCTATAGGTAACTAGGGCTGGCCAAATGCACCCAAGGTAGATAGTTCCCTTACAACACCTGTGTTACCCAAATGGCCTTCTATATCCTGCAATCCCACTGCCTGGTTCACCATGACCCTTCTCACCATTTCTACTTCATGATACCAGACACCCCATATGTCCTCCATCATTTCCAGGGATTTCTCCAGCACTTGGAGCTGTTGATACTATTGATGCCATATTTGCTCTTGCTCCTCTACCTCCATCAAGACAGTGTTGAGCTTCTTTCTTCATTTAGTGATGAGCACAGATGTTCACTGAATGAGATCTTCCAGTGCACTACTTGCTTGGGTCAATTGCAAACAATGTTCAACATGCTGCAATTTCAATGTCAGAGCAGTGGAATGGATTCTCGGCAATATTGCAGAAAGAATGCCAGCTGTCATTAATTATTAATTAACAATTGTATGACAGACACTCAACTTACCATTCCTCTTGTGACTGTACTGCCTGCGGAAAAAGAGTGGCCTTTTGCCCCCAGGTAAGGCATAGTTAAGCCACCAATAAGTTTCTTTTTTGCTGAATTGCCTCTATGACCATGAATCTCTTGCTTCAATGGGATTTCAAGATCTATTGCAAGTCCAAAGATTTGTGACCAATTGATGGAGTCTAGGAGCAAGTTGGCACATGAAATGTCATTGATAGAGACCTGATCCATCTCATCACTAGTCTTGTGATACAGATGTACAAGCACACTGAGGATAACAGCAGGAACTTGAAGTCCTGGTTCCCATTGTATGTAATATATGGCCAACAACTGGGGGTGTTTATTATTCTGCAACACACTATCTCGAGATTGGGGGATTGGACTTACTGCTTTATGCAGGATACCCTCTTTCACCTGCCTTGAATCTGGGATGCTGTATGAATATGCCTTGATCTTCCTTATCCTTGCCCAGTGGTAGTAAATCCAATTCTGAAATCTTTGAAGATTTTGGCCAGTGGACCAGATGACATTGGTGGGAGGTGGGATGGTAGAAACACTAGAAATGGACATGTTCCAACTTGATCAGACAGGATAACAATGACAAAGTGGATACAAAGCTCAAGCTGGAAGTTTGGAGTTTGGAGTTCAGCAGGTGACACAAGGCACAAGAAAATGATGCTTAAACTTGCAGCATTGCCCTCCACTGACTGGTGGTCCATTCCAAATATAGTAAGCCTGGAGTGCCTCAGCGAGCACAATACTGAAAATCTGAGCTGAGGTACAGACTAAAATGCAACTCTTAGTGCTTGGAAGTGGAAGTCAAGGGGAGAATAATCTAATTCAATGCAGTTGAGCTGATTGTATGTATGTACAAATGTATACTACATCTCAGTCACTTCGGTGGTCAAACTGCATGTGGTTGAGGATCGCTGTCTCCAACCACTTGATTTGTGGGTAAAGGACATCAACTTGGCACTGTTTCAGCAACACCATTGCCAACTTGGATTTTTTGTCAAGGTTAGCAATTGCTGCTACCTGTTCCAGCAACTCCTTTTGCATTTTGTCATTGTGCATGTTGATCTGGGCTAGTTTGGCTTCAAGCTCATTGACTTTCTTGTCAAAGTCACTGATGGTCCCAGGAGGTGGATCAACATCCATGGCATTAGTAACTGTAACTACTGGCTAAAGAACTGGTCATGTTTAGTATCACCACAAGGCCTGCACCAACTTACCACAGTGATTACACCCAATCTGGGGTTGGATTGGCCAGCAATGCCAATCACTCCCTAACAATAGTCAATAACCTCTACATTGGTGCATGTATGTTACTTACAAACCTTGCTTCCTCTTCAAAAACCCACTCATGGTCCTAATCATCGGTACCCACTTCATCTTTACTATCAATGTAGGCATCCATCTCAACCTCTCAGGCCTTGTGTTTTCCCTTGTCCCCAGTCTTTGCCTTGGATTTGGGGATCACTGGTTGGACTTTCTTGTTGGGATTGCTGGGGTGGGAAATGAGATGCACCCAGCTTTTCACAGCATGGACGACTTTCTCTTCATGGTCAATGATGTCAGGGAGATTTTGAATCACTGTACATTTGCTCTTGCAGGAGGAGCATGGACCACAGGGCTTGAATCTTCCTTTCTGGGTTGTGATTGCTGTGCAGGAGATATTCTTCCCTTGACAAAATGCACATTTCTACTTTGTGTTAGTATGGCAGATTTTGTGAACAGATGTTGACTCACCGGATAGAAGAACAACTTGATCCCTGTCTCTCCTCTGTCTCTAACCTTGATTCACTTTAGTCTTGGCTGAACTGGCTCCTCTAATTGCTTATCTGGTGTCGTTGCATTCACAATATTCTCATTTTCCTCAATAGGCGATGGGCATTTGAGTCAACTGTGCTGTGGTCTGTAGGACAGTGTAATGCTTGGCAGTACCTTCCTGTGTTCTTCTAGTGGAGGGTTGGAAGTGGAAGTGACAGTGACAGTGATGGTGGATGGGATGGGAGTGGAAACGGGAATGGGAATGGGAATGGGAGTGACAGCAGATGGGATAGTAGCAGTGGCAGCAGTGGGTGGGACCAGAGCAGGAGTGACAGTGGATGAGATGGAAGTGGGAGTGACAATGATAGTAGATGGGATGGGAGCAGGGGTGACAGTGATGGTGGATGGGATGGTAGTGGCAGCAACAGTGGGTGTGATGGAAGTGGAAATGGTAAACCTCATCCACCAATGTATGAACAACTCACCAAGGTTGATGCCGGCAGGGATGCTGGAGTTTTTGATAATTTGATTCTTCCACTGCGACACAATGATGAACTCATAAATAATGGAGTTCTTGCTGATGAGTTTGTCTACTGAAATCTTCTCCTTCAAATTGAGTTGGAGCTTGGCCGCAAGCTCCATGACAACACGGGGAATCCATATATCATCCATGTGATTCTTGAAACAATTTGTCACCTTTTCCTGTTGTGTGATGTTAGTAATAAAAAGACACATTCAGTTCATTAAAACTTACCACTTCTCCAGTGACCAAATGAATCCATTCTCAGACATGAAAATGGTCAACAGCTTGCACACCATTTATTGCTGCAAGAATTCTTGCAGTGTACTTGTAGAGGCTCTCCTGGGGTGATGAGTTGGAAGACATGATGATATCACAAAGGAGAAGTGGTGGATTCAGGACTTTGAAATTTGGCAGGGTAAGAATGGTTTCAGAGTATCATTTTTGGCATTCACCACCTTGCTGCATCACACTCTAAATATGGTAGGGGGGCCATCCATGCACCCCATGGAATTTGTAATATGCCTATTGTTGGCAGCAAATGTGTATACAAAACTACTATGATGATGGTCTGTACATTGTAATATAAAATAAATGATGAATCAAAATATACTATGTATCTAAGTGAGAGACCAACAATCCAACATCAGCCTGAACATTTGCTGGAGTACTTTGAGTCATTGATGCACTCTTCATTCCTCAACTGCATCTTTCTCAATCTCAACCAACAAATTGTTGAGATTCTCCCTTCACCACCTGATCTCCTCTGCATTGTGCTCAAGTTGTTCTTGCAACTTGGCATTTTGTTTGTTTGCTGATTCAAACTGGAATGTGAGATTTCGTAAAGCATCGTTTTTTGAGAGTCAAGAAGTCAATGCCAGTGCAGAGACTGGTCTACTTGGAATTCTCACTCTGATCTTGGGTGGCACAGGGTCAGGAACTGGATGTGGGATTGACATGGTGGCATGGGATCGTTGGCTTGGAATTCTGATCAACAGTGGATTTTCTATTAAGGAGTGAGGAAAACTTGGATGTGACAACTATGGTACTCACTTGGTTTAGTTACTGACATGGAAGCTATAGCTTTTATGGTGTGGAGTAGAATGATTGAGACAGTGTGCAGTTAGGCTGAGGAAGATTTCTGGATTGCTGAATGTTGAAAGATGCCAGTCATGGCAGCTCAAAGTGGTTGAAAATTTGTGCAAAGATGCTGAATGTAACAGTCATATGGCATCCACATTTTGATGCCAAATATATCAATGCATCTCACCAACTCAAGGCATACTACAGTTCGCTGAATATCCTTGCCAAGTCAGCGAGTTGATACCCAACCTTACTGCTTACTAGTAAAAGTCTATGGAAGGAAACCTGCAAATTTATCCCCACCACAGTTGTTTGTGCACTGCGCCTTTCTTTGCAATTTGCAACCAGAGTTTTGGGATCATGTCAGTGTGTGTGCCATGCCTCACCATTGCCCACAGGTCACATCATATCAGCATCACACTTCTTTGTCTGTCACTGTGGCACCAATCATTACAGGCACATGTAGTTGAAGTATTGTGTGTATGTAGGGATATGTCTTAGAGAAGTTACAAATCAGTTAGATGAAAGTCTTCAACAAACCCACTGCAAATATTGGTGCCAATAAATACATGAAGACAGTGTTGTTATGTTGTCATCTCTTTGACGACTCTTCAGTCACCCCATTCTCCATAATTTCACCTCCCAATCAGATGCTAGTGAACCCTGATTGTCAGGATCATCAGGATGGCACAATTTATGGTCCTTGTAGTGGTAGCCATAGAAATCTTCCCATTATGGAGAGGTGTTGCAAGGCTATGAGTGGGAGGCATGCCTGAGAAGACACTTGGTTGAATGTATCCATTTAGAGGGAGTCCTGGGGATGAATAGGAGTTATTGACACAACATGAGTATGCAGTATGCCCAATACCAGATGAAGCAAGGTAATGTCCATTGCTGACAGTACTCCATGCTGCCCACCCCCAAGGCACAGGTGAGGAACGGGTTGTCCATTGAGTAAACATCAATTCAGGCTCCTCCCTCTGCATCATGGTGGTGGTTCATTTCTCCCCTAACTAAACTATGATGCATGGAAAAATAGTCCATGCTTATGTAATCTACGATGTCACATTTGTAACTCCAACACTCCCCCTCAAATGGAAGGAGATCTACTGTAGTGAAAAGAAATATACTTCTCTATATGTCCCAATGAATAAACAAATATATTTTGCATGTCTGTGATGCGGCATTTGCATGTGTAGCATCCGTGCATGATGTGGTGTGGCTGTGTCCAGGCGATGTCCAAATATGGTAAGTTGTGCCATCATCCTCAATCAGCTCTGGGGTGTTTGTCCTCATGTTTCGTGGCTTGGGGACACTTCCTCAACTCTTCCACTCGATATCCAATGCATCTGACACATCTGATCAGCCTGATTTGGCCTTGATGTGACCACTTGACTTGATATGTGCATTTCTTAGTTCTGGTATGATTAACTCTTCTAGATCTCAGCTTGAGCTTTCCACACTGACATGGTGGGTTGACAGGCTCGGTAGGATGTCTGGAATGGCAGCTGGGTGGTCTGGATGGCCTAGGTATGTCCGCCTTCATGTGCTTGTGACATTCTTGTTGACTTGGCCTCTTCTTAGCTCCTTTCCTTGTTTCGACTCGTTTCAAGCCAAGACGAGCACTGCTTGATGCACTACCCTTTCTGCCTTGTTCCCCATCTATTTTGATGCCATTAGCATCCCTTTGGCACTCCATTTCACCTCTGACACTTCCTCCTTCATTCTGCTTGCCCAAATGGCCTCTAGGCCCAATATGTCGACTTATTGACTTTGTTTCATCGACACACCACTCCCTATGGTTTTCACAACATCTCCTATGGTCCCTGAAGCTTCCTGGGTTGTTCCGCTGCAACACTTCACCTTCAGTGCTTGTTACGCTTATTGCGTAACAATGGTACACGAAGTGTACTCCCTTACTAACCAGCGCTCTTATAGGCTAGTTCCCTTGAGTAAGGTATATCCTAGAGATAGGATAAACAAAAGGATTAGGACAAGAA
>JBBPKW010000527.1:0-14824 GCA_038089475.1 Boletus aff. vermiculosoides | reverse complement strand
GCATACCATGAAGATGAACAGCAGCTACCTGGATGGTGGCTTGCTGGGGGCAGGGATATTTCCAAATTGTGGCTGCCCACCTCACCATTGCATGCCAAGGTTGTGGTATTTGAACTGCAATGCCCAGCGTACATCCATATCTGGCGTTTTGCTGCCACCCAAATTCCAAAACACACTCCTCATGATCATATTTATCATGGAAAGCACTGCATTCCTTCTCACTCAGCAACCAAGCCACTTCTGCCAGGTTTTCAGCACTATGCTGTTCACTGCCAAGTGCGACCACTATCTGTTCAGTTTGGATCCACCTATTTTTATCCAGATAATTTGCCTTCTCAAAATAACCCAGTATTACGTTATGTGATTTTACATGAGGACAGTTCAATTATCTCATGATGGGAGCAAAGGAAGTGCTGCGAGGATTCATGGCTTTCGGATGCCTTCAAGTCTTACAAGCTTCAAAACAGATCTCTGCAGACATACATGAATTCTACCTCTCACACCTCCAATGGCATCTTGGCTGCTCAAGTGCACTATCCCACAGATCTCTCCCTCAACGAATTCATTGCTTTTGGACACTTGCGAAGCAGTGGCTCGCTCCAGTAGCTCAACATCCTATGCAGGCTGCACAGTAGATCTCTCAACTTCTGTCATCGCAATGTTCATTCCCTCCTCACCCAGGCAGCCTTCCAAGTTGGACCACTCAATTTGAATATGATGCAGTGGATGTGGCACACAGAACTTCAAGACTCATCCTTTTGCGACACCCTTCTGGACAAGCTCGACTGTCTGTTTGTGGGTGTCAGAGCTGGCTCAATTGACTCAGTGATGATGAATACCATTTCTCTCTTGCTCACTCGAGTACTTGCATTGTGCCCTAGCCAACACATCTCAGATTGAGTCATTGCACTTCTTTGGAGTGTATGCATCAAGACCTTTAACTGGGTGCAGGATCTATCATACAACCTGATGATGGCACCTATGAACAAAGAATGCCAGAATCTCTTGTACAACATGGCTACCACTTGTTGAAGCATGTTTGATGTTGACCCTGCTATGTTCCACAAGCTCTTCCATTCTGCAGAGGACGTTGATGCTCTGCTTTCTTGTCCCTTCTTCATGTACATACTCCATCCCTGGAAACAAGATTATCATTCCACTCTCACTCTCAAGAGGATCTTGGGGGATGTAATCCTTGTGGATCCATCAGACTCTGCTGTTGACCTTGCAGTTAACAAGATTCTCGATACCCACAAGCCAAGTGCACACAGATGGGTGTGGTTACAGCATCTGAGTGCCTGTTGGCTCACATGCGAGACTGGGGACCAATATTCACAAATAGTGCACATTAACCTGCTCAATAGAGCACTACAAGTGGATGGACAGCCATTAGGTGGGTTGCCGTCTACAATTAGGAACTCTCCAGAGTGCCAACAAATCTTCCATGATGTGGGTACATGCTGCTGTTTCTGATATTCTCAGACATTCCTAACTATTGTTTGCAGCAAGGCTTTTTTGTGATGCCATCTGATCTCCCAGGAATGGATTTCATGACCAGCACCAAAACACCCAGACACACAGTATGTGCACCAGCTCCATGTGACACAATCGTGATGGTTCAAATACACACAGGTCCACTTTTCATTGCAAGATGACAACCTGGTAGTTTGAGCACAGTACAATCAAATGAATGAGATCCTCGAATTGATTCCCTTGAGCAAACTGGAGAAAGACCTTCTGCCATCCCTCATCAAGGGTCATGTTCACTGGTTGAATCTGCCCACAAAGATTATTGAGATATGCCCTCTTGAACAGCTCTGGAAACAATTGTCAGAGAACTGAAGGATTGACTGTGCATCTGGATGATATCATGTATGCAAAGGTTGTGAAACCCTACTTGACATCTGAAGCTCAACCTGGGCAATGGTTTCAAATTATTTTGAGTGTTTTGACATCGTGGACCCACTTGGACTCATGGACCCCTTTGAAAATCTCCTAATTACCATGTCCCCCATCAACTCTCCCCAACATCTATCAGTGCTACAATTGTCTGTTGCATTGCCTCATCTCGCCTTATCATTTTTTGTCAATGACAAAGGAGAACTCGAGTCCTGTGACTTCAAGAACATGGTTTATGATGAGAATCAATGTGTTGGTACATTGTTTGGTTTGAAGAACCTCCTCACTCTCCAGCAGAAAACCCATCTTCCAGAGCACCTTATCCACAGATGCATCCTCATACCAAATGGCTTTCCCAGCAGGGATGATGATCATTGGGTCTTGGTTTCCACTCTGCACTATGCACCTTCCAGCTCTGATGAACCATTATATCATACATACAACGTGGATACTGAACTGGGTTGCTTGATAGGAAGTGGCAGCTTGATGAGCATGCAACATCTTGCCTATCTGCATGCCACGACTAGCTCCCATAGGCCTGATCCACTGATGGGCAAAACAGGTGTCCAGGCAGCACTTTGTCTCTTACAGTCAGCTGGGTGTCACTCAATCATGCAACTCAAAGCTCTCAATAATGACAATCATTGGCCTTTAGCCCAGTATCCTCAAATCAACATCACGCATAAGGAAATCAAACCTGAATATTACTGGGCCTACTCTTTGGATCAGGACAAAATCAGCCTGGAAGATGAGTGCGCTGCACAGCAAGCTGCATACCTATTTCCATGGCATCACCACACTGGACTAACCTCGACACATGTCCCCACAGAACATGGACTACCCAGCCCTCCATTCCCAATCTCACCTCCACAATATGTATCCAATGGGTGTACACTGTGGCCAATCACACTTGATCAGCTGCTCTCCAACTGACCAGCACCAAAATTACCTGCCAGAAGCACTTTGCTTTGCGACAATCGCAAGGTGTCATCAGATGATATTCCCAAATTTGATCAACTAGACCCTTCTCTTCTGACAAATAAATCTGACTCCACATTTCAATGCAAATATATTACTTGCCTCAATGCCAGTGCACAACATGTTCACAAGGAATTGCAAATGACTTACACCATGAAGGAGGAGGATCGCACCAATGCATTTATGAAACACTATGCACAATGCAGACTTAACTACTTGGATGCTCTGCACATTCTCAAGGAGAGGCTGGGTCCAACGGGTGACCCAATTGAACAAGCACTTGATCAATTTGGTCAATGGCTGCCAATTATGGCAGATTTCCTTTTATGATGTCTTGCATTCACCTCATTGATCAACCTTCCCGGACAATGGAAGAAATGCTTGGTGTCATTGGCTCTACTTCTTTGGGAACTTCAGCGTGTCCAGAGATTACTCTGACTTGCTTTGAATGGTCTTGAAGAAGAGTTTTCAAAGGAATTAGAGAACGAGGAATGTGATGGATGGAGAGCTGAAGACTACCCAGACTGGCTGTTGATCCAGGTGCATTTCCAACGTCCAAGCAGTTGTCTTTACTGACATTTCTGTTTGCTCATGTCAGATTGAAGGGAACTTTTTCATTCATTGGACTCAGGCAGAAACTGCAATGGAGATGATGTCCCCAAAATCCAGAGGAAACACTGTAATGCAGGTCAACATGGGCAAAGGGAAATCATCCGTGATCATCCCCATCACTGCTGCTGCTCTTGCTGATGGAAAACAGCTTGTCCATGTCATTGTCCCAAAAGTATTGACAGTCCAGATGTTCGAGTTGCTGGTTGCTTGCCTTGGTGGGCTCGCTAATAGGCCAATATACCACCTACCCTTCTCTCATTCTCCGAAGAATCCATATTGCAGCCCTAGAATCCATAATCTAAATAAGATCATGTCAGAATGCATGGCTAAGTGTGGAATTCTACTTGTCCAGCCTGAACACATTGTGTCACTCAAGTTGAGGAGTATGGAAGAGGAGATACATGAAGGAAAACTTGCAGCTGATCCATTACTACCAAAGCCTCAGAGATTGTTTTACAAGAACATCATGACAGCCCTGTCGCTTCATTTTGTGAGCATCACAATTATATTGATGATCATTACTTCAGCTGACTGTTGAACCTTAGTTGCGGAAACATGGTCTTATGGGTAACATATTTCAATCGATGAGCCAGTCACTCAGCTACTTGAACAGAGTGAATGCCACTCTGGGTAACCACCATGACAAATGCAGTGGGGATGCTGACAGTGATGCACACAGCACACCCAAGTGGCTGAGTCTTCAGAAATGGATTCATTCCCATGCTTGAGATATCCTTGATGAGAGCAACAAGATCCTTCATCCCCAGTTCCAACTCATTTACATGATCAGCCTCCAACAGTACATGGATGGGTACCCTGACCAATGGATGATTATTCAGAACGTCCTCTGGCTTGTGAAGGAGTATTCTCATACCCTGTCAGGAAATCACCCCAACTCCATACAGTATGAATGTGACCCACCAGAATCATTTCCACATGTTTGCATTATAGGAGGCCCCAACATTGGTCAACAGCTGATATCATTGATTGTGGAAGATGTGATGGCTGGACAGCTTTCCAACTTCAACTTTCAAGATGTCCGGCTGCAAGCACTGCACAATGTAATTTGGAGTTTCATATCTGATGAGAATATCCTCCAAGTTCTGAATACAGCCAACAGGGTGGAGGAGTATGCTAAGCATTCTTGCCAGAATAATCTTTGGAGTGGACTACTACTACTCTGTGGTCTCCTGACCTCCAACATCCTCTTGTTTGCTCTTATGGAATGGAGATGGCGTGTTGACTATGGCCTTGTCCCACAGCCACAATGCACAGACTACTTCAACCTTTCCCCAATCCCCACAATGCTTGCTATCCCATATTGGGCCAAAGACATGCCAGCATCCAACACCCAGTTTGGCCATCCAGATATCACCATCATTCTTACATGCCTGTCTTACTATTATACCGGGCTCAGTGAGGACCAGCTGAGAGCTTCTTTTGAAATTCTGCTGGACCAAAATTATCCATTCACAGAATATACACTTTGGATCAATGAGTATGGTTTCAAGTCAGTGCTGGAGTCACTCCAGAAGCTTGGTGAGATGAACCTCAAGTCATTGGAGCAATGGGACAAGGAGACATTCCTGCTTTTCACTTGGAATCATGCAGTCATAGATTTCTACCTCTCTCAAGTGGTGTTCCCAAAAGAAGTGAAGGAATTTCCTTGGAAAATTTCTGGGTCTAGCTGGGATTTAGCAGAGAAACAGGAAAGGTTGTCACCAGTGAGTGAGCCTACAGTTCATCTAATTTGGTCACTGAATTGACTCCCAGGATTTTCAGGCATGAATGACAGCCGATGGCTGCTACTGATGTCTATTGCTCAGTGCAACCTCAACCACCAGCAGTGTTACAAGTTGTCCCTATGCCAGGGGAGACCACCCTTTTTCCTTTACTTCTTCCCTTCACTGTCTTGTTCCTTGTCTTGTTCCCTTTTCCTTGACTTCACTATGTTCCCCTTATTATTCTCCCTGGACCTCTTCATACTTGCCTTGTTCCTTCTATTGTCTTGCTTCCTCTTGACCTTCGGCCTCTATCTCTGTTCTTCCCTTGACCCTCAGGTCCTATCTTCACACTAGATCTCCTCCTTGTTCCTCAATCTCCCGTTTCACTCCATCTCTCTGTTATTCTCCATTGCCATTCCATCATTGACTGACAACCCTATGCCCATCTTGTTCCATTGTTCCTTGACCTTCTATTTTCCCCTGTTTGCTTTGTCATTTCCCATTTGTATATAAACCCCTCATCTCTGTACTTTGTATCTCTAACCTAGACCTACTTGAGCCTACCATGTAAACTCGACACTCTTGAAAATCCCTCCTTTCATTCGAAACACCTTCGTTCTTGAAACCTTCGAACCTGAAGCCCTGGTCATACTCCAGAGATGACCCTCTTGATCCTCGTCATAGTAGAGCACCTACTACTCCTTGTCCTTGACCGCCAATCTCTATAGACAAACCCTCGGAGGTTAACACCTCACTCTTGCAAGACTGACGATCTTGAACCCTTGAAAGCTGATCGCTTCATCCTTGTCGATCAAGTCTACGTTTGCCCCTATCTGGGTCAACCGTAACAAGCAGGGAACTAATGCCAGGGTTCTTGCATATCTTCTTCAGCCCAAAAATGACACTTATGTGGTAACTCACGAGAATGGCGAATGATCGACCACACTTAAATTCCTCCAAATGGTAGCTATGCAACAGCCCAAGATTTGTGTTTTATTGGATGTTGGGGCACAGGTACTCAAATTTTCCAATCAGCAAGTGGCCAAGGCATGGCTGAACATCACCCACAATACTGCTGGTGCCATCTATTTCAACACACACGATGAACTGATAATACTCACACAAAGTGGCATCACTCAACCAATGTGATCATCCCTGCTTTCTGAGCAGTTAGACCATTGTGTCATCTATCTGGATCATGCCCACACAAGGGGGACCCACATCAAACTCCCCATCGGGTCCCAAGCAGCCATTACGCTAGATCTGAAGATCACAAAGGATGATCTGGTACAAGGTTTGTTTTGGCACCATGATTTGCTTGATGAATCTCACACGGTTTGTGTGTTTCAGGTTGTATGCAGATGCGCAAGCTGGGTTATGGTCACTCAGTCATGTTCTTTGCCCCACTTGAGGTTGATCAGAGTATTCATGCTGTGGTCGGCAAAAAAGATCTGAGCACCCGAGTCAGTACTGTCGATGTTCTATGCTGGTCAATACATGAGACCTGGAGCGATATTCAGCAGCAGGCTCCTTACTGGGCACAACAAGAGATGAGTCATAAATCCAGATATAATGCATGGTCCAATTTTGTTGACACGAAGCTCACATGAAAGAAGTTGGCAGATGAATGGCTCAAGCTGGAAGCAAAATCATTAGCTGATTTGTATGCACCATCTGAAGCTAGAAACATGTCAGGTTCTTTATCACATTTAGATCCAGAGATCTGTCAGCATTATAAGGACCTTGGGGTTCTATCACTTCCTAGTACACAAATGGAAGAAGAACAAGAACAGGAGGTCAACCATGAACAGGAGTGTGAATGAGAAGTGGAGCTGCCTCCTTGGGCATTACTGGCGGAACATCACCTTCATTCAGACATCATGAAATTTGTGCAGACTGGCAACATTCCTCCATTGCATGCGAGCAGTGCTTTTCATTCCATCTTTGCAACACTCAAGGAGAGTACAGCAGCTACTCATGATGTAGATGTCTGGAGTCCATTTATCCTGGCAACAGCAGACTTCTGCAAGATGATCATACCTGAATCCACTCAAGGGACCATGGATCAATATCTTTGACCTGTTTAGTGGATTCTCTCCCACAACAACCCAAAGGACTGCCAACTACTTGTTCTGCTGAGCCCATTCAAGGCTGACAGTCTGATGCCAGACATCAGGGCAAGCAAATATGTCCATCTTCACATGTACACACCACGCACATCTGTGTGAATGCAACCATCCAATAATCTCCAACTTTATACTATTCCTTCCCTGCCATTGGACTGGACCCCACCTTGGACCTTGATTGACCAGCTCAACGTGTTCGCTGGGCAACTCTATCTGAGGGACTATCAGTCATACCTCTGACTATGTTATTTCCTTGATATACCTACAAAAGAGTTGCCAAATGATTCGGTAGTCTGGTGGAATGTGTTTGACATCCCTGGTAGTTTGGAAGAGAACAAGATCAGATTTTTGGAATCACCGCTATCTTTCATGATGGCATTGCTGGCCATTCGGAACAGAGGATGACCCTTCACACAGATGCACATGGGTAGAATTCTTCAAGGACAGCTACTAACAGAGAAAGACTTTGAGCGGCCAATACTGGTTGAGTCTGGTTGCAGCCCTACTTCTTGCAATGTGCAGAGATCATATGCTCTGACCTCAGAAGCTATGCCTCCATCACCTTTGGACATGGAGCATGATGCACAAGAGGGCCCTGTGTCATCAGCATTGCTTCAATCATCCAAGTGAGCATTGGAGGTGGCTGACATATGTGATGCAAATTCAAAGCCATCCGAAAAGGGTCTACATGTGGCTTGAGAATCAAATATTTGTCAGTTGTGAGTTCTTTGATAGTTACTAGTCAATGTCAATGGAGAACTGATAATCTCCTTTGACGGTAGGTGTGACACATGTAAAGACTTCAATCAGAAGCTCCAATAGAACAATAAACAAGTACATATTCTAATAATAATAGAATGACATGGTCGGATGAAATGTAAATGTTTTTGAGTATATTGATGATGAGATAATCTGCATCTTCTCCCCCACACTGTAACCAAATCAGAGCGTGTTGCTTTTGACAGACGGGCCGGCATCATCCATTTGATCGTTTTTCCTCACATTCCAGTGCATATGTGAACTAGCTGCATGCGCTTCTTTGAGAACCACTACTGCCCCTCCAGGTCACCATGGACTATACCTATATGCATTCTCAATCCTCTGCCCCATCCACAGCTTCATCAAATAGCCACTTCGTATGTGATTTCCAATGCACTTGTTTTCAATTCTGCTCCTTCTCCCCACAACTATGCCATCTACACTTGACCTCAAAATGCATTTAGCCTCAAATTGATGTTCTCTCAATTCTCTCCCAAGTAGTGAGCCATCTCAACCCAACCATTCCGCTTGGTCCCATCAGTCCTTCATGTTTATTCATCATTGTGGATGTGAGACAATATGACATGTACCAAGTCACTTCACATGCACAATGGCCATTTCATATATGTGCAAATTGCTTTTGTCATCCAAGGAATGCCAAGCAACCTCTCTGATAATAGAAACTGCACACAAACATTTATCAATCTCCTCATCTTCATCCTTGTTCATGGTGGTATGTATGATACGCCCAGGGGAGCTGATCAAGTTGCATACCTTATCAGATTCTGGGGGGACTTGATGGAGTAGCCAATTTGAATACTTGATAAATGATGTGACAGGCAAGTCTGCAGTTGCAGGGTCACTGCAATATGAGGGCTGATGTTGTCAGGATTGTCTCCTCACATCTGGATTGTCCTGGATTGGCTTCATTTCTGCGTTTGCTGGTTCCTATCAGTAAGTCTCCCAATTTCTTCCATGTTGTTGCAACATGTCCTGTGTTTCATCCTCCCAAGACTCCTTCCTCATTTGTGGTTTCTTCCTGTACCTACCTTAGGCTCTGCCTAGGTCATGGTATCCAACTGTTTCAATGAACACACAAACACACCAATGACCTTGTGCCCCTTGTCACCCACGTTTGCACTTAGCTCCATAAGTGCTTAGCTGAGCTCTGGCACACCGGCATCACACTTCAAGCTTGAATGGTACCCCATCTGCACTCACCACCTCTTAAACACGCGCTGGTCCAGGCCAGGAGGAGGTCTGTCCTATGTGGCAAGCTGGGAGATGGTGGTTACGGTCTGGCAGCTATGCTACAACATGACTAGCAGCTATGCACATGGCTGGGACTCCTCCATGCAGGCATAGGTGTCATCAACTTCGGCATCAGAAATTCCAGCTTCACTATTTTCCTCAGGGCTCTGCTACTTTCCTCAGGGCTCTGCTACTCCCTGGTTGTTTCCCTCCCACCTTGATGTGCATCGTCATAATAAGGTGTAATAGCCATTAATATCGCCTCAAGCCTCCTAATCCCGTAAATGCTACACCTGTTCATACTGCTATTTGCTTGTCCTTGTCTAGATCCTTCAAGTGGTCCTGCTCGGGGCAGTGTGGTTCTCGTCTCAGTCCCTTGTTTCTGGCCCAAGAATGCAATGATCGGTTGTCTACTGTTGCTCCTGTTGACAATGATTCCTCTGTCTCTGTATCACATGCCTGTATTGGTCGTATGTGGGTAGGGCTCAGCCAATGTTGCAACCTGAGTTGAATGTGCTGAATGGGAGGGACAGAAGTGAGGACAGTACAGTCAAAATACATCTGCGCTGACACAAAGCGATTCCCAGCAAACATCTGGTGTGATGCAGTAGCCTCTGCAGACCAGATCTATTGCTCATGCAGATTTCATTAGATCTGGCGATCCATGGAGAGTATTGGGGACCTGCAGTGGTTATAACAGGGGTTCTTAATGAGACTCGCATCCACTATTCCTGCTTGGTTCATGCAGTGGAAGTCGGGGCCCAACTTCAGGTGGTTACTATACACCAAGCACCTTGTGTTCTATGGTGTGCAGCACACTGCAGAATCCTGCATTCATGCTCCCATATGTTCATTGCATGTATCACACTGGCGCCAGTGGGTGGTGTGGGAGGCATGGGAAAATAGTAAGATACTGAGAACAGACTCGAGGTGTAGGGTGCTTGAGGTATATCAAACCATGATCTAGACATTGCTGCAAAACCAGGCATAAGGCTTGGGTCAGGCCTATTCAGCTAACCCCTTGAGGTATGAGAATTGCGGTGTTTCATACTGTGGATTGAAGACCCCAGCCTTGCAAACTTGGCATCACCACCATGACTATAGGATAAAGGCACGAAGGGACCACTCCAGAAGGGTAGTTGAGTTGAGAATTGTTCATTCTCGGTCCAACGGTAAGAAGAACAAGAGCATGAGCTCAAGTGTACAAATTGTACAATGGGATGAGGAAATATTGAAATGCATTGCAATTAGTTGAAAAAGAGAACAAATTAGATAATATGGATGAGTATGCAAGCCTAGGCCTACTTTGTGGGTTTTACTGGCAATCCTGGAGTCTTGTGAATGGAACTGACTTTCTGATGCAGTCAGATGATTTATCCATTTGGTGTTTGGGTAAAGAAGCTCCAAAAGTGACAATTACTTGAGTTTGCACTCCCTGGCAATGCTGCTCATGATGATGGTTGCTAGTATGCAATGTCAATGAATGTGTCATGTGTGACGACAGGTGGACACTTTTTGTGCTCCTGCCAGACTCGTAGTTCTAACTGTTGCTCAATTTTCATATTCAAGAGTAACTGAGACATTCTCAGGCAAGATGGCTGGAACAGGAGCTATTGATCTCTTGCAATTTCAGGCACTGTTGTCGTCCCAGGGTATCTTCCTAGTACCATCTGTGAGTGTAAGGGATATACTCAGATGGGGGAACTAGTGAGGTGATTGGGAGGAGTATCTGAGGGGTGGCGAGGAAAACTCGAAGTGGTACATACATGCATGGCAGGGGAGGGAAAGAACTGAGGCTATAGTGATCTTGCCATGATCTTCCGATGACATGATCGCTCATTCTCTTCTGATTACCACCATGTTGACCATGCCTACTGTTGATGGCCCCAACACAATGAACTCATTGGTGTCCTTCATCACTTATAAATATACAATTACCCATGTGTTTCTTCCCATTGAGCTCCCCTACCACAGTGATTATTCCCTAGAGAACAATGTTTCACTAGCTCATACAGTGTGCACTGCTGCTCATGCTTATAGTGCACACATTGATGGAGCCGCTGAGCTCCAGTGGCCTCACACCACAAAGATGCTAGACAGCTTGCAAGCATCCACCCAATCTGAGTGTCTAGACAGAGATTGTGTAATCTCCCAGCTGCATGGAATGCAAACAGGAGATACACTGACAGGTTCTTTATAGATTTCATGCTAAAGATATATGTTATAGTTGACCCAGGTAGGGGCAAATGTAGACTCGGCCTTCAAAGATGATGAAGAGGACTTTTGTAGGTAGTTCCTACAATGGACACGAAGGCCAATGGTTGAAAGCCAAGGGCATCGTTGAAGAGGTTACGAAGGCCTGAGGTCAGAGCCTTAGGCGTTGTTGAAGAGAGCAAAGCGTCTACTCAAAGTAAGATGGAGACTTAGAGACCTGAGGTCAAGGCAAAGTATGAGATTAGCCCAAGTAGGTCTAACTTGAAGAATACAAAAGGAATCATGAAGGTTTATATACATCTTGAAAAGAAGAAACAAATAAAGGAAAATAGAAGCTCATGGAACAAGAAGGAAGGATTTGTAATCAAAGGCTGACTGATGAGAGAATATCGTAGAACTTAATGGAAAGTATGTATTAGGTTAGTGTAGAAAATCAAGGAGAAGAGAAAAGCTGCAGCAGGGCTCAAACTCAGTAACTGGTGAAGGTAGAAGTGAAGGCAACAATGAAGAAGAGAAAAGGATAACATGTAGTCGGAGGCCAATCATAACAATATATAGATATCCTTGTATTTCTTGTCTGACCTCACTGCACAATGTTTGTCCTCACAAAGCGGGACACCTGTATGCTACTCGAGTCATTCAGAGTGTCCCCAAGCGATGATACTATGAGGAAGGTGGCAGGGTCTCTGATATGCTCTTACCCCAGATTGGCCATTGAGTTGCCGAATGAGGTGTTTGACGACAAGGACTTCCAATCCAAGCTTGCAGATTTTCTCTCTTGCACCAATCCTGTCAACTCAACTCCTCTTCCTTCCCCCAATGATCCACAATATATTGCTACACTGCTTACTGGCATCTTGCAAGTTGTTGGTCACACTGCTGATGTTCTTCACATCAGCAAATGCATTGTTGATTGCACTGCAGACATTCCTCACATCATGAAATGCATTCATGACACATTCCACGACAAACATTGGTGTTGCTTGTCTCTTTGGCTTCTCATCAGGGCCACAATCCAGATGTCTCTTGATCATTCTCCTCTTGGATGTGCTTCGTACAAATGGTTCATGTTGTTCTTCATATGCACTCTTGCAAGGGATGGAAACAACATCAATCTTTCTAGTGACTTGCTTCATTTGATGTCATGTAAAATTCTCCGACAGTTAAGCAAGATTTGCTCCTCTACCCCTGACTGGCTCTCTGAAATGGCACTGAAGACATGCACTTGTCTTGAAGGGGAAGCAGCCAAGTGCTTGCACCACCTCATTTCAGAATCCATCCCAGGATGAACTCAGAAGAGACATGCAGCTCTCACTCCTGGATAGTCATGAACACATTTGCAATGCTCTTGCAAATCCTGCCCACAAACCCCTTGGGTCTCCCTTCCATCCCAGCCATCGTCACCGTGGCACTCTTCATGATTTCTTGTCATTGAATGGGACCTTTTTTGAGGAGGCATATGATGCCAACCCTGATGTCACTCTCTATGACATTGAGCAATCAGTCAAGCAGGACATTGATGACTGGTGCACCTGTGTCACAAATGTGGAGGAGGCATGCACACAACTGGAGTTCCTGATGGATAGATATCTGATAGAAACTGGGAAGCAATGAGGCAAAAATCCAAAAGATCAATCTATTATGTTCCTAACTGTGATGGAACTTTTTGTTGCACTCAACAAGCTCATTTTGAAGGAGATTCCCATGCTCACTGACTACTCTCCTGAAATCTCAATAGCATTCCTAGAAAAGCTGCACCTGCACAAGACAACAAGCCTCCATCACCTTTCTCAGGTGTACCAGTACCTCTCTGCACACCACTCTCAGTCACATTCAGGATGGTCAGTACTTTCAGATGAATTCACAGAGGAGAGTTTCACAGTTTGTTATTATGACCAATCTCCAATACTTCAGCAACTCAAAGCTTGCATCAAACGAGATGGAATGGTCACTGAACGTGGCAACTCACGGGAGAAACCTGGATGCATCTATGATGTATACCAAGAAGCTGGGTGACAGCTTGCTGAGGGCAGCGAGGTTTCCAGATTATGGCTGCCCACCTTGCCACTGCATGCCAAGGTGGTGGTATCTGAACTGCAATGCTCAGCATGTGTCTAGGACTAGTGTTCTGCCACCACCCAAATTCTAGAACACACTTCTTGTGATTGTTATCACCACCAAAACCATCGTGCCTGTTTGAGCTCTTGGGATGATGATAATGATTCTGACTTGGTGGCCAATCCACCTCTGCAGGTGCCCTACCTTGTCAACTGTCAGGTACAACCACTCTTCTTTTGGCTCAGACTTGCCTATTTTTATCCAGAGAATTTGCAATCTCAAAATAGCCTGGTATTACATTATGTGATCTTGAACATGTTCAAAAATCTGATAATGGAAGCGAAGAAAGTGTTGCAAGCATCAGTGGCTTTTGGATGCCTTCAAGTCTTACAAGCTTCAAAACAGATCTCTGTGAACATATGTGGATTCTACCTCTCACACCTCCAATGGCATCTTGGCTGCTCAGGCACACTATCCTGCAGATCTCTTCCTTGACAAATTTATTACTTTTGGACACTTGCGAGGCAGTGGCTTGCTCCAGTGGCTCAACATCCTGTGTGGCCTGTGCAATAGATCTCTCAACCTTCATCGTCGCAGTGTTCATTACCTCCTCGCCCAAGTGACCTTACAGGTCGGACCACTCGATTTGAATACAATGCAGTGGACGTGGCACACAGAGCTTTGAGACTCATCCTTTTGTGACACCCTCCTGGATAAGCTCAACAGTTTGTTTGTGGATGTTGGAGCTGGCTTGATCAACTTAGTGATGATGAGCACCATTTCTCTCTTGCTCACTCAAGTGCTTGCATCATACCCCAGTGAACAGGTCTCTGAATGAGCCATTGAACTTTTTTGGAGTGTATGCATCAAGACCTTCAACTGGGTGCAGGAGCTATCATACAACCTGGCAATGGCACCTATGAACGGAGAGCACCTGATTCTCTTGTATGACATGGCTGCCACTTGTCAAAGCATGTTTGATGTTGACCCCGCTATGTTCTGCAAGCTCTTCCATTCTGCAATGGATGTCAATGCACTACTTTCTTCTTCCTTCTTCATATACACACTCCATCCCGAGTGTATGTCTAATTCATGGATGTCAAGTGCTGGCAACACTCAGCTAACATTGACTCTTCAGGCTTTGATGACAACCATCATCCTAAAAAGCATTTACCGCCACTCTTCCAATGACACCATCGTCTT
>JBBPKW010000526.1:0-14829 GCA_038089475.1 Boletus aff. vermiculosoides | reverse complement strand
CTTTGTGTTCGTGTTGTTGGGAGTCAGCCCATCGGTACACAGCATAGATAAATTCTTTTGCTTCACCGACCGCGGCCATCACTTTCCTAATCGGGAAACGCCGGCGTACTACTTACATGCTCTACCCTGAAGGCCTGACTGGAGGTAAGCATCACATTCACTAGTTACTACATCCCGTACGCGGGACTTACCGTCCCCGTTCGTTAGTCTCCGAATTCTCACACGTGTGACATCTAGAACTTACAGCTCGGTACGCCCAAGGTACGCCACATACTTACTCCTGATGAAAATAAGGGTCTCTCTCTTCCACGCGTCCTGTCTGTTCTAAAACCTGCCCTTCCCACTCAACTAGAATGTGCTTCAAGTTCTTTGCCTTGTTCTCTGCCCGCGATCTCTTCTGCATGCGTGACTTTCAATGTCCACCGACTCGGATTAAATTGGCACGGGCGGCATCAGTACGCGGAATGTGATCATGCGGTGTTTCTCCTTGCTAGTGACAAATGTGCGCGTCCCCCCTGCCCGTGTCATTCTCCAGATTAGCTAATTACCTGTGCTACGTAGTTCACCCTTCTGATCAAAGAATAGAACAAACCAGTCTATTTCATCTCCGCATCGTTGTCAGAGTAGACCCCCCATTCAGAAAGGTACCCCAATTTTGCTGGTTCTGTGCTGGTTTTCCCCACAGCAAATGGCTTTCCCGACGATGGGCTATCCAATATGATCAATTATCAAATGATCAGCCTGTATGTCGATAGTTGCGTCATAGACAGGTGGCCACCAAACTAGGCACGTAAGTAAACAAGGCTTCGGCACACAGCTACGATCGATTGAACAAACAAAGCGACAAAGACAAAGGCCTTTTTACAATGCCGATTTTCAAAAAACCCGATGAGCTACGGCGCTTCTAACTTTTTTTTACTTGACCCTGCTTACTCATATCTCTCCGGTGTCATGCATCTGGGGACAAATGAAAGAAGCACCCATATCAGGTGAGCACCAGAGTACTCGTAATTTTTTTGATCCACAGATGGATGACTCGATTTCAGGTACGAGCGTTATTGGAGCACCGCCGATAGAGGATGTCAACTACAATGTTGTCCCGAACAAGTGGCTTCGTCGTTTAGGCGGCTCAAAGGAGGCTTTATCCGCACCATAGAGACCGTGCAAGTAGTGGTGGCCGCATGATACATACAGCTACGGATACACAACGGCAATGCCTCGAAGAGTAGACTGTGCCTGGTATCCGAGAGAAGAGGGCGTGAGTCGAACTCTTGGTGTGCTGAGTTTGGTAGATCACGGTGACCGTTTGCCGCTGTATGATCCACGAGTGGACCAACGCGGTCGTACTGGCTGGCCGATCCCACCTTCTGACGACCAGTATGTTGGGTAAATGTGTCACCCCTTCACCCCCAGCGACTGGAAGGGCGATGGGGGGAAAAATCATAGAGGCGCCCACCTCTCCCCCTCCCCCCTAGCGGCGCATGGGCAATATTCTATGTTGCTCCTGCGGGAACCAACTCTGCTTCTCAAGCCTGGCAGAAACCGCCACGAGGTTGGCTGCGATGTGCCGGTCATCCGACCTCAACCATGATCCACACCTTAAATATGACCCTCTTCCGCATCCATAGAACCCATCGCCATCGCCTTTCCAACACGGTAGGATGTCCAATATTCTACCAAGCATACCAAACGCACTGTATACACTCCCCTATCTCTACCTTTGGGACGCCGATTTAATCTCAGCATGGAATTCCTCGCGCTGTTGCTGTTCGATGTTCCCGCTGATGAGGCCTGTCATTGGGTCGTTCGGCACGGCGTCGAATGCGGCGCGATCCTCTCCTCGAACCCTAGGGTCGCCTCAGCACACCTTCGCAATGAGCATGCTATTAGTGCGGGGGGCGCGAGAGACACTGTGACCTGTTTATGGCGGGAATGTCACACACCACCGATGCAGCGGAGGTGCATCATTCGGCATATCTTGTCGGTCCATCTAAGGCTAATGAGGTGGACGTGTCCTGTATGTGCGAAGACGTTTTCACGTAGGGGAACGTCGCACCAATGTCTTGGTGGTGGGATATGAGCGAGTTGTGATGGTGCAGCCTTCTTTGAGGCCGTTCCAAGTTGCCTATCCCTTGCTTGTTTGTTCTTTACTGGTACATCATGTACGATACGACGGCATCCTTCGCCTTGTGGGGAGTTATCGGTGTCCGTGGCTGGAGGCGAGAGAATAATCTTGGATGAAAGAAAGTAGCTTAAGTAGAGAATGATACTAGCCACACCCCACTTCACATACATACCAAAGACCGCACTCGACGATAGGGCCCGTGAGGATCACACACTACTCGCCGACAGGCCGACAGTGACACAGGATCAAACACGTGCAGGATGCATGTTCAACCTGGTGAACGTCCCACCAAGTTGACCAGCAAGGCTACAAATTCCGGTCATTTAACAAATTACCATCCACCCCAAATAGGGATATAATTAGGAGTTAATTTTGGTTCTTCTTTTACATCGAGACTGAAACAGGGAGGCAACAAGTTCGAAGGGAAAACAGTGAGTGGCCTTGAATCAACATTACTGCGAACTACGTGTGTAGGAGCAGTAGCAGGAAAAAGGGCTACTATGGAGTACCTGGCCTATGGAGCTCTGTGCTGCATATAAAGTCAACTCCCTCCCAACGCCCACTGGGCCCAGGCATCACCCATACATATGCACTCCCATCTCCGAAGCTGGTTTGGAGGGATTGTGCATTCATAACACATACCCCACAGCTTTTTCAGGGCTATTTGCTGCATCCATCGAGGGATTCAAGGAGGCAACCGCAGGGTGCGTTAACACTATTATCGCAAAGCGTCGAGAGAATCCGTTCTCATCGAGGGTTAACGGTTCGGTTGTCGGTTCCCCGATTCTGATGAATTACTTCGTGACACACAGGGCGCTACCTTCTCAGGTGGGTTTGACTGTGCTGGCAACGTTAGCACTGCTTACTACTCGTGGTTTGTGTTAGGCAGGCTTGTGGCAAATGTAAAAATCGACCTACCGAAGGCACCCTAAATAAAATCGAGCGGACCTCACCATCAAATTGTCGACACGTGTTTCTCATGTCTTCACATCACCTCATTGCACTCGCGGTTCTTTTTTTTGTGATTGTACTGTATCAAAGTAAATTCCCATTCGGCTGTGCATGATTATCAGCGGCCTTCAATAGTAAATATGAGCAGTCGAGTATGTCTAGCATTACTTGCAATTGACCTGAGTTGGGGCTTATTAACCCCGCACCGTCGCTTTAGTATCGTCCAATGCCGCCCATCGATCGTGGAACATGGCTCTGGCGCAAGTCTCGCCTCCACTGATGGCCTCCCCAGATATTCTTCACCCACAATTACCCATATCAGTGCTTTCTATCAGTCATATGACCAGATGGCATCATGAAATCCGTTCTCATAGTGAGCGCCGACATTATTCAATCGCTCAGTGGGTCCGTTCATATCCTGGACTCCCACGAGGAAGCTCAGCCGGGGATCAAATATCCAATAAATACGGTAGCTAATGAATCAAGATCCTCATGTTTCGTCTGATACCCAAAAACCCCGCAATTTTTCTTCACTACCTCCATTTTCCCCACAGATATATTGAGAGAGATGACGACTCTCTTCTTCCCGTCTCGCTTCCTCGTCTTTACATCCGAATCCGGCATGGACAAAATTTAGGTCGTGTAGATTGAAAAATCGCATTTTTAGAGACCTCGTTTTTTTGGAATATGCAAGCACCAAAGTGCATTTAGAAGATACATTGAAGAATTTGATTTTTGATTGAAGAATTTGATTTTTGATTGACTGCGATCAAAACTCCACCATCCCGTGAAAAGTGCATGGTCTATCGATAAGCAAACTGACATCGTATTACGAAACTGTATATGCCTGCCTGGGTTTACTTAAAACTTAGTCTGGGTTTGAAATATTGCCCATGCTTCACTGAAAATTCATGATGCGGATTGCATATCGAAACGCCGTCCATTGCAGCCCCGAGCCTGTGCATTTGTGGTTCCACTGCATGGTTGTAGCGCAGAAGTCCGCATGCGACAACAGTGCCACGCAAGTGAGGGGTGATGGATTGTGAAAAGCTGCCGACTGGCCAAATGTGAGATTGCCAACCTCAACCCTTGCACTCACACTTGGAGCGGCGAGTCTTGCAGCGCCTGATACACCGAATTCATGGTGGAGGGAATACATGTAAAAGTGTATGATATGTCGTGATCAATCTGAGTCGTTACACATAGCACGAGGGGAGAGCAAAAAAAGAATAGAACAAAATTAAATGTCGGACAAAATCTAGGTCGCATCACCAATCACGATCTTTCCCACTCCCGCTCGCCCTCGTGCTCTCTGTCACAACATCCAGTTGTGCATTGCGCTTGTGAGCAAGCTCATTCTGCCGCTCCAGGCTAGTCTACAACCAACGGGACGGGATCAACGACCAGTAAAGGCAAGAAAAGCGATGACGCGATCACGTACTGATCTGAGTCTCTAGCTCGAGGATCCGTTCCTTGCCCCCTGCCGCTCTCGCTTGTATTTGTCCTCCGCAGCCCTCAACTGCGCCACTCGATGTCTTCTGGTTCAAACCCGATAGCTTTTCTTTGTGCTGAAGCAGCTGATTGTTTGCAACCACCAGCAGTTTCTCCTTATTCACTGCCCGCAACGAGAGCGTCCGTACCTATTACGGGTCGCCATGTGCGGGACGTCTCGTAGTCGCAAGCTGCTGGGCGAGGTCGGCGTTAGTGACTTTTGCAGCACTGAGGATGACTACCGGTCCAGAATGTGCTGAAACTTAGAGCTGAATGGAGGAATCGCCCGAAGCCACCGGGGAACCTTCGGGTCTCCTGTAGCGGATTATCTGGCTCGATTGCGAGCGCATGATGCCTATCAGCCTGTTCCAAAGACTGTCGTGCTATGCTGTGCACTTTGACTCTGCTCCGGTAGTAAGGGAAAGGATTTTTCGCGGGTGGTACTAGCATGCTCCATTGCAGCTGACAGCTGCCGAGGTCTGCGGGCATGATCTGGATGGATAGCCGACAACTCTTCATACGCGCTGCGAAGCTGTAATAGTTCCCCCAAATGATCGGGAGTCCTTGCTCGAGCCACTCCACAGCAGTTTCCGGGGCTCTCGAGAGCTGCTGCGGCTGCCTCCCGCACAACATCAGCACCTCACATGAGTTCACCATAACGGGTGTGCAAGGGGAAGGCCATCCATGCGACTTGAGGAAGGAAACCGATGGCAACAGAATGTGCATGCAGAAGGGAGTGGTGTCCTAATGCATGAACACACAAAACCCATTCCTGGGGTGTGCAAAATGGAATGGTAGTAGGACTTGTGGAGGCACAAGCAGCACACGAGTGCAGTGAAATCGCGACTCGAGTCATTCGGCTCCCCAAGGTGCTTGAAACGAGCGACAGGGCATTTCCAAGGTAGTTTAGATAGAGGCTTGTCAGGGTGTGCATCAGGGGTGAGAAAGGAGTCGCTCAACCAGACGGGTCTGCTGAAAAGACAATCAGGGGGGAGGTCAACAGCTTCCTTGTACTTCGAAATCGCCTGCTCGAGGTCACTCGGCCCCCGAGGCGCTGGAAGCGAATGAGGAAGGTCTGCCAGGGTGACCATCAGGGGTGAGATCAACAGCCTCTCTATGCCTTGAAACCGCTTGCTCGAGGTCACTAGGTCGCCGTGGCGTAGAAACTGGACTCTGAAAGAGGTGGCGAGGTTGTTTAGACAACGGCTTGTTGCTCTGACCATCAGGGGTGGGATCAACAGCATCCCTAACGCTCGAAACTACTTGCTCGACGTCACCAAGCTTCCCAGCGCAGTGGAATTGGTATGGTAACGTCACACCGAGACTCACTAGTCCTACAGGGCACCGGTGGTCCCTGACGAAAGTAGACCCGGCAGATGCCTCTCAAACTGAGATTGCCTGTTGGAGATCGTCTAAATCACCGAACCGTTCAAAGCAGTTCAGAATTGGACACCCGAAGCCCATGAATATCCCTCTGTTGAACTCGAAGTGGAATCCTGCTCCATGAATGATCGGCTCTCTGCCTGAGCAATGTTCATTTTACGCCGTGCGTGCAGCTGGAGCACGGAAATCGCAGCTCACCTCTCGAGACTGTCTACAGAGCTAGTAAGGTCCATCGCCTCATGCAGCAATCCCTCGTCCCGCCGCATTTCCAATGGTACGGAATGCACCGCAGGCAGCTGTATAGACGTGGAAGGTCGATCAAGGTGACCAACAGGACGAACAGAAAGCGTATGGCGATACAAGGTGAGAGGAACATTAGGGGCTGATCTGTGTCGCCGATCTAATAGTGAATGATTTTTCCATCACGATGTTTGCCTGGGTAGCCGCACGACAAGGATGTCCAGCGGGCAAATATAGAGCGTCTGCCCAAACTGTTCAATCGAACGTTCAAGATCCCATATTTCCCCGTGCTTCCGGTAGTACAAGAGAGCACTGTGGCTTTAGTTTGTGGCATCTTCCAGCTGGACAAGTGGTTCTGTGCCTGATTGTGAACATACAGTGATTAGCGAGGATATTGTTGACACGGATCACCCAACTACGTGATGAGGGTCAAGAACCCTCAACGTTGATGAAACACCGCACTCATGCTTCCGCCATCTAACGGTAACTGAGAGAGACGAACACGGGAATACGACATCGCCTTCGTCTGTGAAGGTAAACGCTGTAGTGGTATGAGCGAATAGGCCTGTATACAATGCTCCATCTTACTCACGAAGTTTTTTTGCACTGTGGTTCGGTAGTTGCCTCACGGTAATTGTCACCTTTCATGGCTGCTCCCAATGCCCAACATGAGCTGGAGTTCGCAGCATGCATGATCCCAAAACAAGCCTCGACAGACAGCTTAAACAGACTGCAACCTCTGTTAGGGCTAACACGGGTCGATGATGGGGTGTCTCACATTGGGATCGGCCCACTTCATTCGATGGTATCGTTATTCACTGACAAACGCCTATTTTCGGTTCTCCATGTTGGAGTACACAACGCGTGACCGCTCAAATACCAAACCTTGTGCCGTCTATATATATATATTCGCACTGTTGCGGACTTGCTCCCTCATCCGTTCTCTCACACGGTTGAGGGTAAGCCCTATTATTCACTATTTCATACCGCCGTACTTACGACTAGGACAGTTGACGTCTGTCTAGGTACTGAATATCATCCATTCTCTCACGCGGTCAAGGTTGACGTCTGTCTAGCTTTAACACTCCACTCAAGGCCACTGTGCTGCACTGCAGTATAAAAACCGGTGGGGATACATACAAGGCCAAGAGTGGGGTTGTTGCTTGGATACCTAACTCGTCGTCAGTAATCATTGCGAGCTGAGGAGAGAAATAAAGTTTATACTTGTAGTAACTATGCGAAATTCTGCGGTAATTGCACGCTGGAGCATTCCTGTTGCTGAAGGAGCCCAGGAAGTAACGTCGACTTCCAATACTCGGAGCTGGCGCATAGCCACCAGTGCGCTGTGGAAGCGATGTGACTAGGAGCCACTCAGATAACGGTGTTAGAAAGCCGGAAAAAGAGGTGATGCTTACGTTTCGAAGTAATGGCAGTGGAGTCGTGTCAATATGACGGAGTTGGGGACACGCTTTGTAATCAATCGGAATACATTGATGGAGAGACCTTCTGGTAAGTGGAGTATGTTCAGGGTCCGAGGCTAAGAAGCAAGATGAAAAGGTTTCGGAATGAATGCCAAGACGTCGACCTCGGAATTTTGGTCCAACACAACCTGCAGGTGTGAGGGTCGGCCTGACGTGCACAATGTGTTCCGCGGCTGCCAGCGGACCGTCGAATATTTAGAGCTCAGGAAGACTTCCCACTTCCAGACTCAAGGTGTAAGGTAGGGTTGTTGACCGGGCCGTCTATGGTGTGTAAGCTGTCAAGTTTATTTTGGCTTTCCAGGAACTTGACAAGATGTATATCCCAGTAAAAGAGGAGTTTCGCTACGAGATTCGAGAAGCTGGAACGGAATATGGGCGATGTCGCTCAAGACTCAGCTGCTAGCAAATGTAGGGTCTTGAAGGAAATGAAACTCTAGAGGGCGTATCCAGGACAACGTGACTTGCTGCAACGTGGTCCAAAACTGCTCCGGGATCTCCCATCGGGCCCGCCTACTGTCCGAGAGGAAATAAATGAGGGGACATATTGTCTAAGGCA
This sequence comes from Boletus aff. vermiculosoides, assembly GCA_038089475.1. Taxonomy (NCBI): domain Eukaryota; kingdom Fungi; phylum Basidiomycota; class Agaricomycetes; order Boletales; family Boletaceae; genus Boletus; species Boletus aff. vermiculosoides. The sequence goes on along the minus strand of JBBPKW010000526.1, from coordinate 6,602 downwards.
GGGCTGTGATATGGTGGATTGACAGGCGCGAAATGTAATCTGGATATCTCCCGACATGATTATTTCATACAACTTAGCTTCTGCTTTGTGCTGGAGGGAAAGTTGCACGTGAGACACAGCGCTAGCAGATCACCGCGACGTGCCCAGGGTACGATTCTGCCGCAAACATCGGGTTTGAGGGCGGTGGGCGGCATTGGAGAGAGAAAACGCTGGGCAAGAGCAATCAGTCGAGTGATCCGTCATCCAAGGCAAAGAAAAACGCACGAGCAGAACGCTGAAAGCACCTCTTGGATTCCAGCTACACGCGCTGGCGCCAAACGGGTTGAGGCTCGAGATAGGTAGTCTGGTGACCGAGGCTTGCCTCATAGAACGGTCTGGTCACCAGACTATGAGATAGGATCACGCGGCACCAACAGCCGAAATGTGGCCGCATCAACAATGAGCCGTCGGCATTTTCCGGTCGTTGTGACGCTTGTACTAGCACCACCAACTCATTCCATCCACCGTTACGCCCAACATTTGAAAATCCATCAAGTCAAAACCCCCAAACTGGGCATAACCCCCTCACATACTTCCTGACCGTCGCCTAGAGGGTTTGGAATCCCTTGCGCCCACCTATCTGACCTCTTTCCCTCCTTCCCTGCGGATGTTCGCGAGGGTGACATGTTGTCCTACGAAACTCAATTGGCTCTATCTCTAGACCTCTCTGCTCCATAATCTACCCTTGAAACGATTGCTTCTATCGCGTTGCCAACCTCTTTTATCGCAGCAACCTCTCTAAAAGCGCGTGCGATGAAATGCAAATGCATCATGCACGTTGGTCTGGCAAATGGTGGAGAGGCCCGTGGCGCTACACACATAGGCGGCCTCGTGTTAGGGTCTCCTCACAGGCCACTTGCTTCTCTTTGAGGGAACCACACACGTGCACGGACGATGATACGTACATTCCCCACAGGTGTCCCGCCGTATAAATGGTATGTTAATGCTACACATGCTCCGAGGTCATAGACAGCCAATGTGGAAGATGAGCAACGTGGTTAACGGGAGGTAGTATTGCGATTAATACTGCGGCCAGATACCTCCGTCCTTGAATGGCTGATGAACATTCAGTAAGAGGTTGCGCAACAGATCCTGAAGACTGCACAAAAGATGAGAAACCTCCGCAAGCACATCACGGCTATGAGATTCCTGAATCGGAGCAAAGAAGAGCCACGCAACCAAGATGTGGGGAACAACTGCCATAGCTAGAGGGATTATCACAAAGCCGACAGGAGCGGGGGTCGGGGGTATCTAAAGCTGGGAGGATCGGCCATGGCGTTGAGCGCATGACCCACCATACAAGGTAAGTCCAATTGAGAGTCCAAAAAGAAGTCTACCTAGCCAGTACAGGTTTAGTCGGACTACCGAGTGCTAGCGCTGAACAACGATCCATCAACGTTGCCACGTGTTTAGTCAGACCACCCGGAGTAAGTAAAAAAAAAATCAAAATATCGTCGATAAACTTGGAGAATGTTCACTACTCTCGTCCGATCCGATTCATCCGAATGGTATTGTCTCCGGTCAAAGTCTGCTAGGGGTCGAGGCAGCTATCGTCGAGTGCAGTCTTCGGTGCGTGTATAGAGTGGGGTGCGGCTAGTATCATTCTCTACTCGAACTTTTAACTACTCACATCGAAGATTATTCTATCGCCTCCAACATGAGGCAGAGGACGGTGTCATATCGCGCATGAGGTACCAGTAAAGAACAAGCGAAGAAAAGACAAGAAAGAACGACCTCAAAGGAGACCTCACCGTCACAACTCGTTCATACCGTCAAATCCCACCACTGAGACATCGGTGCGATGTTCCCCTACGTGAAAACGTCTTCGCACATACAGGACACGTCCACCTCGTTAGCCGTAGATGGACCGACAAAATGTGCCGAATGATGCACCTCCGCTGCATCGGTGGTGTGTGACAGTCCCGCCATAAACAGGTCACAGTGTCTCTCGCGCCCCCCGCACTAATAGCATGCTCGTTGCGAAGGTGCGCCGAGGCGACCCTAGGATTCGAGGAGAGGATCGCGCTGCATTCGATACCGTGTTCGATGACCCAATGACAGGCCTCATTGGCCGCAGGGGGGTCGAGCAGCAATGGCGCGAGGAATTCAGTGCTGAAGCTAGGTCAACATCCGTAAGTGAGAGATCGAGGAACGCATACAGTGGATCTGGTGCGCTATGAAGTAGGTTGGACATCCTAAGCGATGTTGGAGGTATGATAGGCTCTGTGGATGGGGGAGGGGGACCTATTTAAGCTGCGTGTGCATCCTGGATCGTGATTCAAACCGATAGTGGGTCACAACCACTCAACGTTGTGGTGGTTTCTACCAATGTCAGGGCACCAAGGTATGTTTGTGAGTGATATATTAACAACACGTTGCAGAACGTAGAGCTGCTCGTAAAGGGATCTTCCACCCGATTCAGACTGGCCCGTTCTTCAGTCGCCCCGCACGATAGCCAATCGTCTTTGTCCCCACTGTTCGCGACAACAATCTTCCACCGTGCAGTAGTTGTATGCACTAGTAATACCGTCATTAGAGCGCCATTCAAAACCTGAAAAATGAAGTCAATGCGCAAGTACATGTCGGACGAGCCTGGGCAATGAGCTCTGCTCAGATAAGATCCCAACATGATATCAAACGAGATCCCCAGCAGACAAGCGAGCGGAACCAAAGGATGAGGGCTGGGGACCGCCAGAATCACACCTGTGTCCCAAAAAACCCAGGGGTGTACCGGATCGCGGAACTGATCTGGTGTTCTATCGCCCCTTGTGGGTCAGCGCTAGTTCCGATCGCCCTCATGCCTATATGAACGGAGGACACACACCACATTTTCCCATCTGTGCTTTCGCGAGAGAGGCGGCGATGGTGCAAGTACCCAGTCGGATCCTGCTTCCGGCTTCTGATAAGCAAACGATGAGATAACTTTTTCAGACCCGGACCCAGTATCATTACCTTTCCGAGTCATTTCGGATTCTTTCCTTAGCCCTATAGACTCGATCGCGGTGTACACCAGCCCTATGAAAAGCCGGAAATTACATGCATGACGGGTATTCCTGGTTCCACAGGTATGCGGCTGTGGCGGGAGCGGTGTTCAAGCCTCGGGCCCATGGTGCGCCAGCCCGGCAGTTACATAACACCTGAACGTATAGAGACTAACTGATACAAGATCATCCGACAAGATCATGCACTCCTATTCCCTTGCTTGACAAGGGTTCTGGGTCCCCATAATCGTAGGAACCAACTCACCGGGAAATGCCGAACTCACCTACAGCCACACGGGTGATGTGATCCTCGATGTCATGTGCGTTCAGAACGAGCCATACACATTGTTGTTTTTCGTATAATTTGAAAGTAAAACCACAGTGGTCAAGCAAGGGTGCTGCCGCCGGCAGGTGGCCTTTCCCAAGTAGCAAACTCCATCCGTATCTTAGATGGTTTTGTTGAAATAGTCACAATTTGGTCCCCTGCATGCGAGCCTCGAGGTATCTATTGCAGCAGTAAATGGTAAAAATGGTAATTTGAAATACATTAAGCTCCGTGGGGGAGGGAAATTTCCCAGGCTCTGGCATCGATACAACATACCCCAGCAACCGTCGAGCGATTTCATCGATAATCGATCATACTCTGATGTGGAGTATGGTAACGGCAAAAAGCATCCACAGCGAATGAAAACACGAATCTCACTTTGGATCCGAAATCGCGATAGAGACGAATGCGTTGAGTGCTGGTTACGACATCCTTGAAGTTACGGGAGATTTACGAATGGAGTTCGTCCTTCTGCCCCATCGAGCCTGCCAAAGGCGTGGGTCCCATACCCAGTTAGTCTCCATTCATACATGATTCTCAGGTAACTGGCCTGCGAACTCCGACCTTGCCAGATTAAACAAAGTCCCCCCCCGATTCCTGAAACATGTCAAGCGTCCACTCGTTCACCGTCCGCAACTTGCTCACCCTCACCCTCACTCGCGTTGTTTGCGTGCACATATGCACATGTACTCGCCCATTTGCTCGCCCCTACCCATTGTGACCCATTCACGTTTACGTTTGGCCGCTACGTGAGCGCGGTGGCTCAGGTTGTTTCCACTACCAACAGCCACGCACTCGTCCACTGCCACGTGCCAACTTGCTCACCGCTCACACCCTTGCTTACTTCGGGTATAGCACGGGTGGGAGGTGTATGGTGGGTACGGGTACGGTCTTCGATTTCAAATTTTCCATGCATCGTACCCGTATGCACGGTGTGATTCTGTCGTAGATGTGTCTTTGCCATACGCACACGTAGCATTCGAGATCCATGGAATTTATTCTGACGAATACAAGACAAGCACACAACGCCTGGTACGCCTTTGATCCTGCAATGACCGCTCGCAAGCATTGCGGCTGCAGTAACCCTTGTGCCAAAGACTCCCCACTCAATCGACACCATCCTTTCTTTCGCCGCGTCTATTTCCTCCCCTGCGGCGTCGATCCCTTTATTGGAACATTCAACGGTGCTGTATCGTAACCTATCGTTGTAGCACCGATACCTTCTAGAAATGCAATGCAGACACATGGGAGCGGGTCGTATGCATCATGGCGCCGCGTCAATGGTAGTTCCGACCATTCAAATAAAATGAACTGAGGACGTTACTGCCTTATGGTGCGTCCGTCCGCCTTCATTCCGGTGCGCGTCTGATTGAGATGACTTCACTTTGGTGCCTTCCGCAGCTGATTAGTCAAAAGTGGCGAATCAGAGCATCACGTCATAACTCGGCGACGCTGCGGAGACTTGACTTTGGCTTCAAGTTGTATGAGAGTAGTACTACAGTCACAGTACACAAGTCGGATCATGGGGATACCACCTTGGCTTCATCTAGAGAACTCGAGTCGGCACTGTTTGTGGTCAGAGAAGAGTTGATCTTGGAAAGCTCCGCCGTCTTTGCTGAGCATATCTTTGCCATGGCCTCCTGTATGTATTTTGACTCGACTCATTCAAGTGAAGGGCTCTGCGGTCCTGAACCTTGTTATTAGATTATTATCAATCTATAGCCGAGGTCGAAACGTGTTGGGCCGTAGGATTCCGAATCAGGAGAAAGCAGTTGTTACGTTGTGTTTCTGAAAGCTTTCGCGAGCCTATGCGAGGCTTAGCGAGGACCCTGATTGGACCGGAGCACCTTGTACAGCAATTGATTCACCATAGTGGCTCCATTATGACCCGCTTAAATTGCAGATTGGCAGCTGGTTTGCCAACAAACGCCCATGCATGCCTCATGGATGCATGCCTCATGGATTCAGTGCTTCATGGACTCAGATACGTAGAATGGAAGATGGATTTTACCCTATCTGGCACAAAGGTATGCGCCTACACAGGCTACACTGACTGGGTCCGACAGGAATCTGGAGTGGTCTCGACTCGAGGGATCTTCGCGTAACAAAATAAGAATAAGTAGTGTGGCTGCTGGCAAGCGCAAGGCTTGTGGCTGCAAAGTACTGTCGGAGACTGAAAATAACCCGGGAGTGCCGACTGGCGGTCGGCACAAACCTTGCTTACAGCAACGAACGGTGCTCTGTTTATTGCGTTTGTTTTTATTCCTAAGTGAAGACAAATGTACGCAGAGGTCGAACTGATGCAGTATATCCGTTTTCCCCTCCCCTTTCACCTTTTACGATGACGTTGACTGCAACAGGTGCATGACTAACCTACTACGTTTTCGGTCGTTTGGCCCTGTTGTTTCCGTGAGATAGGAGAGTTCGATCAACCACACCGGAGAGACCAATTGCAAGCAAGGTAGTTTTCGATGCCGACACAAGTTGCTCGGAGCCTTGCAGCGCCTACTACATCGAATTCATGATGGAGGGAATACATGTAAGAGTGTATGGTAAGTCGTGATGAATGCGAGCCGTTACACAAAGCACGAGAAGAGAGCAAAGGAGAAAAGAACAGAAAGAAGTTAAGCGTCGAACAAAATCTAGATCGCATCACCGATCACGACCTCTCCCACTCCCACCCGTCCTCGCGCTCTCCGTCACAGCGTCCAGTTGTACATTGCGCTTGTGTGCGATCTCGTTCTGCCGCTCCAGACTCCTATAAACAACCGCGCGGGGTCAGCGACCAGTGGTGGCGAATAAGCGATGAAAAAATGACGATGTGATCACGTACTTGATCTGAGTCTCCAACTCGAGGACCCGTTCCTTGCCCCCCTGCCGTTCCCGTTTGTATTTCTCCTCCGCAGCTTTCAACCGCGATTCATACTCCTTCACGCGCGCTTCCCACTTGGCGTCCGCGCTTGATGTCTTCTGGTTCAAAGCCGATATCTTCTCTTCATGCTGAAGCAGTTGATTGTTTGCAACCACCAGCCGTTTCTCCGCATTCACAGCGCGTGAAAGGAGCGTCCGTATCTCTTGTGAGTCGCCCTGTGCAGGACGTCTCGCGGTCGAGAGCTGCTGGACGAGATCAACGTTGGTGACCTGTAGCATCATCGACTTGGGTCAGCGGACGGGAGACTTCCGCTACGCGACCACGAACCTTGAGTGCTTCCAGCTCGCCCTCTTTGGCGACGTACTTTCGTCTCCACGTCGCCTTC
>JBBPKW010000524.1:0-14926 GCA_038089475.1 Boletus aff. vermiculosoides | reverse complement strand
AAGGTAGCTTTAGTTTATCGGTGGAAAGCCAGACCTGCTGGCCAATAACATACTCTGAAGCTTCCGACCTTCTTTTGTTGGCAAACTGCTTCATCCTTTCTTTAGATAAATTGAGTGCTGCTTCTATCTCCTTGTGTGAGCGTCCAAATTCTTTCCCAAATTCAGCACCTGGACCTGTCGCTTTTCCTTTGAAGCCCATGCGGGGGGCATAATTACATGTGATTGCGAATGGAATGGAACCAGTGGTGGTGGTGAGAGAGTTGTTGTGGGAGAATTGTGCTGTTTTTATCCAATCTGCCCATTGTTCCTGCTTCTTCAACATGTAAGAGTGGAGATATTGTTCTAGTTCTCTATTAATACGCTCGGTTTGTCCGTCAGTTTGGGGGTGGTAAGTGGTGGAAATCTTTTGGGAGATGGAGAGGAGTTTACACAGCTCTCGTGTGAAGTCCGAAACGAATTGTGAGCCTCAATCTGAAACTATAGTCGAGGGGAATCCGTGTATGCACCAGATATTGTCTCTAAATAGTTTTGCTAAGTCCAAAGATGAAACTGTGTCATAACAAGGAATGAAAACTACTTCTTTAGAGAAGCGGTCTATGACAACGCAAATAGCAGTGAATGTTTGGGATTTAGGTAATCCTGTAATGAAATTGACTGAGAGATCTTCCCAGGGTCTAGTAGGTGTAGGTAACGGAAGAAGTTTTCCTGCCAGTGCCTTTGAGGTTCCCTTTGTTTGGGCACACACTTGGCAGCTATCTACATAAGTTTTAATGGCTTTGGTGACTCCTGGCCACAAGAAGTAGCGAGTAAGAAGATGTATGGTATGTCCATGTCCACAATGTCCTGTGATAGGGTGGTCATGACATAAAGTTAAAAGTTCTGTATGTAATGATTCAGGAACAAAAATTTTGTTTTTTGTGTTTTTGAAAATATAGTCATCTGACACGTAAGAGAAGTCATGAATAGCATCAACACCCAATTTGGATGATTCATGCCTCAATGATTCCATAAATGTAGATGAAAGTTGAATGTTGTTAATAAATAAATGTTCTGGTAGTACAGTAATGTTCTCATTGTGGTCCTTTACCGCGTCGCCATGATCTGGTCAACGTGATAGAGCATCCGCTCATTCATTGCTTGATCCTGGTTTATAGATAAATACATAGTTGGACTCTTGAAGGAGTGCATGCCAACATGCTTGTTGTCCTGAGAGAGTTTGAGGCTTTTTCCAATATTTGAGATTCTTGTGATCCATCCAGATCTCGAAACCTTCTCTACCAATAAGGTAGTGCCTCCACTCCTCTAGTGCACGAATTACGGCTAAGAGTTCTTTATTGTAAATAGGGTAGTTCTGCTCAGCAGAGTTGAATGAGTGTGAGATGAAGGCGCATGGTCACCAAAGTCCATTGTCTGATTTTACAGAAAGAACTGCTCCGGTTGCTATATCCAAAGTGTTAGTTTCTACTCTCATCTCTTTGTTCTGATCTGGATAAGCAAGAAGAGGAGCCATTTTGAATTTGTTCTTTAGCATGTCAAATGCTTTCTGTTGGTCGGGACCCCAGTGGAAGGGAACATCTTTTTTGGTAAGATCGTTCAGGGGTCAGGTGATGTCTGCAAAACCTTCAATAAATCTATGATAATAGTTGCATAGTCTGAGGAAGCCTTGTAGTCCTTTGAGATGCATGGGAACAGGCCAGTCCATTACTCCTGCCACCTTCTTTTCCTACATCTTGACTCCCTCTTTAGATACTATCATACCCAAAAAGTCCACTTTGTCCTTGGAGAACTGGCATTTTTCCAGTTTCACGTAAAGGTCATTCTCCTCCAAACAGCAAAGAACTTCCTTCATGATCTCCTCATGCTCAGCCTGTGTTCTCCCTTTTGTAAATAGCATACAATCATCGATGTAAATAACTAGCACAGCATACATGTCGTTAAATATGTTGTTCATCATAGTTTGGAAAGTAGGTGGTGAGTTTGTCATACTGAAATACATTACAGTAGGTTCGTAGGCGCCAATAGGGGTGACAAATGCACCCTTCCATTCATCTCCTTCTTTGATTCTCACATTGTTGTAACCCCAACAGAGATTGAGACATGTGAACATATCGGCACCCTTGAGCCGGTCAATGAGTGTGGGAATGAGGGGTAAGGGATAAGCGTTTTTGATGGTGCCCTTATTTAAATATTGGTAGTCCATAACAAGATGTTTCTTCCCATCCTTTTTGGGGATAAAGAAAACTGGTGCAGTTTGTGGGGATTTAGATGGTCGTATGTACCCCTTTTTGAGTTCTTTTTTGATGAAGGTTCGAACTTCCTCCATCTCTACATCCGAAAGTGGAATAACTCTGCCTTTTTTAGGGACAAAGTCTTCCTTGAGGTCTATCGCATGATCCCAGGGCTTTCACTCGGGCATGTGTTCGGATTCTTTTTCCAAGAACACATTTAAGAAGTCGTGATAGACTTCTGGCACCTTTTCTTTTAATTCTTCCTTGATAATGCGGATGGAAGGTTTCTCACTACATAAGTGAGGAAGTGGGGGGTAGGGTCCACCACCAATGACTTGGCAGTATTCCATACATCTAGGGAAAGAAATATTTTTAGCAACCCAATCAATGTCTGGGTTGTGGCAATAAAGCCAGTTGTAACCAATAATTAGGTGATGAGAGCCAAGTTGAGAGATGTAAGTGTCTATAACCTCAAAATGGTCATTAATACTGATGATTAATTTAACCATGTGTGTGACCTTGCCGATAGCTCCATTAGAGCCATCTGCATTAATAACTGCAATAGGATTAGCAATAGCATATTGTTTGATACCGTGTTGTAATACATATTGTTCGTCGATGAAAGTGTAAGAAGCCCCGGAATTCAATAAGGCCTGAATAGATGATTTCTGCCATTGGTCCTCATGTTTCCTCATCAAGACTGTTTTGACAGAGAATTCTCCACCAAAGTGCAGCGTGGATGATCTTTGGGCTATAGTTACCGAAGTGTTGAGGGATTTATAGATAGGTGAATTCTTGACTTGCCAAACAAGGAAATCAAGCACACTACATTTTAATTCTGGCACCATGCTCCAAGGAGTTGCCCTTTCAGAATGAAGATTTTTATTATTTAGCAAGATCGAGGAAATAGTACTAACGGGGAAATTGTCCTCTGTGCAATCTACTAGACTAATCTCACTACTAGTGTCTGTGGTCATAGTATGAATGCCAGCACTGAGTGCATCAACAGAAGGAGAAAATGTTAAATTGTCTATCTGTTCGCAGAGACCCTCATCGTCTATGAATGTTGTCCTTTTAAAGCCTCGGCAGCCCTTTGTTTGGCTTCTACTTCAAACTTGTCTCTGTAGAAAGCCTCTGCTTTGGCGGAAATAAATGATTGCACAGATTGCACAGCAATAGAAGGCAGGAAAGATGAGGAGGGGGGAGAAGGTGGTGTAGGGAGGGGATGGGAATGGAAATCTGGAGCCGAATAGGGAGGCTTGGGTGGATACTCATAGGAACCAGTGTCCCAGTTCCAAATTGCTTGCTGTCTTGCTTTTGGCGGAAAGCGGCGTTTGTTTGGATTTTTGGAGCAATCTGGCCAGATGTGCCCCACTTGTGAACATTCAAAACATGTTCAAGTTTCCTTTTGTGGCATTTGGTGTGCTGATATATCCATAGGGGCCCCTCAGCCTGGTTGTGTGCCCATAGGCATAAAATGATATTGTTGTCCTGGAGGTGGACATGGAGGTTGCAGGTATTGGAAGCCCCCTTGTGGCTGTCTTTGATAATATTGTTGCCCTTGCGGGTGGGGAGGAGGTCTAGAGGGTTCTCTTGGTGGTGGTCCTCTTTCGACTGCCATCTGCTCATAGGCCCTACCAATGTTCCTGTATCTTGTGACAAGCTCTTCAAGGTTGTAGGCAGTTGCTGGAGTGTTAAGCTTCTGCCTTTCATAAATTCAGAAATCTACCACCTTCTTCAGTAGTTCCATGGAGAAGCTGTCATCTATATCTGCTTCTCTTCTTAAAACCTCAAATCTTTGTAGGAACAGATCGATAGGGTGTCTGTTTTGTTTGAGCACCTCTAGTTTTTTCAGTGACTCGTGGGCGAGTATGTCTATTTGGAAGTAATCCTTGATCTCTTGTTGGAGTTGACCCCAGGAGGGCCAAGCCTTATCTCTGATGAGAGATCTGTTATGATTGGTCTCCAACTATATGCTACTCTTTTCTTTTCTTCACTGTCGTCTTCACTTCTATCTTCACATGGTAGCAAGTTTGAGCCCTGCCATGGCTTTTCTCCTTTCCTTGCTTTTCTATGCTGACTTAATGCATACTTTCCGTCAAGTTCTATGATATTCTCTCATCAGTTAGCTTTGGATTACAAATCCTTCTTTCTTGTTCTATGAGCTTCTATTTTCCCTTGTTTGCTTCTTCCTTTTGAGACATATATAAACCTTCGAGACTCTTTTGTATTCTTCAAGTTAGACCTACTTGGGCTAATCTCACACTTTGCCTCAACCTTGGGTCCCTAAGTCTCCGTCTTACTTTGAGTAGATGCTTCGCTCCCCTTGACGATGCCTTAGACACTAGATCTTAGGCTTTCATATCCTTCGACGATGCCTCTGGCATTAGACCATAGGCCTTCGTGTCCATTCACAGGAACTCCCAGTGAAAGTATCCTTGCCACTTTAGCAGACCGAGTCTATGTTTGCTCCTACACAGGTCAACTATAACAAGATCCTGTCGGGTTGCCTTGGGCGTCATATTCCCGATCATCTTCTGATTTCAAATATCTTTCCAGAGTAATCTGGGCAAATCCTTCTGCTCTTTTTTCGAAGCATGAGAGAACTGCTACTGCTCTCAGCTTATCATTTTTCCATGATTGGGCCAAAACCCATAGACAGAGCTTGATCCACCATACTCTGAATTTTGCCCTATCACCATCCCACTTATCTGGGTCAGCGATCTTCTTTGTCACTGAACTCCTTTCGGATTCCAAATTTAAGTCTCAGATCCATGAGACTAAGTTGTCGATATCAATATTTGAGGATGACATCCTTGTTATTCTTCTTCAGCAAATAAACTAGAAAATGAAAATGAGATCCTTACTGCGCAGTATCTTCCAACCACGCTCTGGGGACTTGGCAAGCAAAACTACATAGAAAGTACTTCTTCGACCAGAGGTAATATCTGTGCCTCCGTAAACTCTGATAACACATTCTCTGGTGACCACAGCGACCAGGAACAAAACTACACATATACTATCTGAACTATGAAAAGGATGCTCTATCTCCCTAATCACTTAGGGGACTACCAGTGTACGGGATAACCTTGGCCTAGGGCTGCACGACGACAGTGGTTCCCTAGTTGGTCTTAGCAAATTGGGCATGACCCCAATGCTGGTATCACTTCAAGGGAGGGACTGAGAAAGGTTTATTCTAATGAGACAAAAGCTTGGGCATCAAGACCCACATCCTAAAAGTGCAGATGTAAAAAAAGTAGAAAACATAGGAAAGCTCCCATGGGCACTCTTTAACCCTAGAGTCCGTGTGGTGTATTTAGTCTAATCCAAGTGTTATGATCGCTGTACACAACGACCACCACACAGACTTCGACTCGGCAACACTAGGCTGGCAAGGAATAGAAAAGAGCCATCATCCTTAATCTCAGTTCCTAGTCCGGATAATGCCAGATGGACACGAAGACAAGTGGATTAGACTAAGGTGATATGGTATATTGTACAGGTATATATACTGGTAAGGAATGGGCACGGACCAAGTGCTGGTTATGGTAATTACCATGAATGGTCAAAGTAAAGAAGACAGGTGTGAGAATGAGAAGTTGATGATGGGAAAATAATGGATGACATCATGAAAGAAGAGTGGAAATTAATAACATGTGTCATGATGTCATTGTTGGTCATGTGACTTTCCCACGGTCATGTGCAATGCATTGAAAAGGAAATGAAAGGTAAAGTGTTTGTATGGTGTACAGAAAAAGTTTGAAAATATAGTCTATCATAACAACACCAACTGGTGGCTGAAGGCAATGAAGGCATGGAGAAACATAAAAAAGGCCAAGATGACTGACGAAGAGATAATTCCCACCACCTTGAGCAGAATGAGCGAAGGACAGGGGAAAACTTTCACAGAAGGATACTACAACAAGTTAGAAACCAATGCAGAGTATAAGAAATGGGAAACTTTCAAAGAAAACTTCAAGAATGCCTTCTCATTGAAGGATGAAGCAACCGATGCCTGAAGAAGGATAAGGAACTTATGAATGAAAGAAATCTCTGCAGAAGCCTTAAAGGACTACTCAACCCAATTCAACCTCCTCCTTTCCCTCACAAAAATGACAGATGAGGCAATGATTTGTGACCTCTTCTGTGCCGGCCTCTCCTTCAACCTAATCAGTGACATCCTCAGGGGGACCGAACCCACCACCCTGAAGGGATGGATTGCAGCCACTAGCACCCACACCCAAGCATATGAAAGACTCAACAACTTCCAACTGGGGAGATTCCAATCCTCCCATAACAATGGACGACCCAGGAGAGACTCCAATGCTATGGATGTTGACGTAGTCAGGCTCTCTAAGGCTGAGAGGGTGAGGCACAATCGAGAAAACTGATGCTACCATTGCCATAAGATTGGATGTCATACCAGGAATCATTCCTCCCAAAAAGGAAAGAACCCTCCTTTTGGAAAGAACACCTTAAAACCGACTATTCCAGAATGGATCAAAGAAATCAACTTCCAAGCTGAAGAATTAGAAGGTTACATAAAGAAATTAGGGAAACAAAAGATCAACAGAGAAGAAGTCCTCTGGACCCTTAAAGAATGCTTTGACCAAATTGAAAAAGAGGATAAAGAAACCATTAACCGCATTAAAGAAGAGGATTTTTAAATAGGAGACTTGGGGCAATGACATGCTCTCCTACACTTCTGCATGTAACTCTAGCAAACGACGAAAAATCACTATTCATCCCAATAGAGTTCTCAAACTCCAGAAGTTTAAAAGTTGCGAAAACCACTGCCTTGATCAATTGCGGGGCCACAGCATGTTTTATTGACTATGCCTTCACTAAAAGAAACAAGATCCTGTTCATTCCCCTGAAACAACCCTGGAACACATATAACACAGATGGAACTACTAATAAAATGGGGCAAATAAAGTTCAAAGTCAGATTATCCATAATGATCAACCAGGAACAAGAAGAAAGAGACTTCCTGGTGCTCACCAGTGGAAAGCAGCAGAACGTCATCCTAGGGATAACCTAGCTAACAGAGAAGAATCCAGTCATTAACTGGGCAATGAAAGAAGTAACTCTTGAATGAACTAATGTTCCAAGGAAGAGAAACAGAACAGAGGCTCTAGCCCAATGATACCTCCTCCGGTTCCTAGAAACTAATGAGAACATCAAGCTTTATAAACTCTATAAAGAACAGTTCGATGACCTTCCTGAATACCTCCACAAAGTCACCATCTCGACTACCATCACCCAAGAAGCTGCCAAAGTAGGGCAAGATATTCCACCTCAGTACAGGGAATATAAAGACGTATTCATAGAAGAAGACACCATTGACCTCCCCCCCAGCAGAGCTTATGACCATGGAATTGACCTCCTGCCCAGCTTTGTCCCGAAAAGAGCCAAAAACTACTCCTTGAACCCAGAAAAGATAGAAGCATGCAAAAAGTTCGTAAAAGAAAACTTAGCCAACGGAAAGATTCAACCATCCAACTCCCCCCAAGCCTTGCCTTTCTTCTTTGTTCAAAAGAAAGATGGGAAACTTCGCCCCTGTCAAGACTATTGTTACCTAAACCAACACACTGTCAAAAATGCCTATCCTTTTCCCTGAATCCCTGACCTCGTCAATCAATTAAAAGGATCATCCATATTTACCAAGCTTGATATCTGATGGGGGTATAACAACATACTTATCAAACCCAGAGATTGATGGAAAGCAGCCTTCACCACTCTCCTTGGACTTTTTGAACCAACTGTGATGTTCTTTGGGATGAGCAACTCTCCCACCACCTTCCAGGCCTACATGGATGACACCTTCAAAGACTTCATTGCTGAAGGGTGGTTGATCATCTATATGGATGACATATTAATACATTCCACTCATCCACTCACCCACAAAGCTCGGACCCACAAAGTCCTTCAACGATTCAGGGAACAACACTTGTACCTATGACCTGAAAAATGCTCGTTTGATCAAGACGAAGTTGAGTACCTTGGCCTCTGTGTGTCAAAAAACAGGGTACACATGGACACCTCAAAGCTCACTGCCATTGAAAAATGGGAACCACCCAAGGATGTAAAAGCAGTACGATCCTTTATCGGATTCTGTAACTTCTATCAGAAGTTTATTCCAGCCTTTTCTGATATAGCCCAACCCCTACTTCTCCTGACCCACAAAAACGCCCCTTGGAGATGGGGGGACGACAAACAACATGCCTTCAGAACCCTCAAAAATGCCTTCTTAAAACAGCCTGTCCTCCACACCCCTGATACTGATCGACTCTTCCACGTGATGACAGATGCCTCCCTCACTGCAGCTAGCAGGGTACTCATGCAAAAGGATGGGAATGGCTACCTTCATCCCTGCACATATTTCTCTAAAACCTTCTCCACCCCTGAATGGAATTACGATATCTATGACAGAGAACTTCTGGCAGTCATTCCAGCTCTACAGGAATGGAGGCATTACCTTTGGGGCACCCAAGACCAGGTCCACATACTCACCAACCATAAAAACCTCACCTACTTCCGAGAGCCACACAAACTCACTCAACGCCACACCTGGTGGCAAATGTTCCTCCAGGACTACGATCTGTCCTTCTGCCACCTTCCAGGAACTGACATGGCTCCCATGGATGCTCTCTCCTGGAAAGACCCAACTGCAATCTGTGATGACAACCTAGCCCTCCAACTCCTCCCTGATGATGTTTTTGCTAGGAGCCTGGACATGGCAATCGTCTCAAAAATTTCTGCATCCACCGTGACAGATCCACTAGTAGCTGATGCACTGACAGCCTTGCACAAAGGCTCCTCTCTCCTCCCCCATGCATGGAAAACCGACTGGGTGTACGACGGAACCCACCTGACCTTTCAAGGACAAATCTATATCCCAGAAGATTGCCAACACCCCCTGATCTCCTCCATCCATCACTCCCTCCATGGAGGCCATGCCAGGGCAGCACGAACCCTGGCACTCCTCTCTTGTGACTACTGGTGGCCCGGAATGTCCACTTTCATCCACCAATACATAGCTGGATGTACCACCTGCCAACAAAACAAGGTCAACACCCACCCCACACGACCCCCCCTCATGCCAATCCAGTCCTCCGCCACCTGTCCATTTCAACACTTGTCCATGGATTTAATTACAGGGCTTCTGTTACGAGTGCTGATGAGGATACGCTTAGTTTTTCTCCTCCTCCTTATGATTCGCCAACTCTCCACTTGGACCACCCGGGACTCCCCCTCTTCGAGGAGATCTTCAACACCCTCCTCGACCTAGACATCCCCGGCTCCACGTGGGCTGACCTCCTCGACGAAACCCTCTTCGAGGGATGACCTTGTCCCCCACTCCACGGCCATTCCCGAATACCGCCTCCCCTCCCGGATCTTTCCGTTACGCCGCCTTTCGGACTGTTCCATGAACCGCCTTCGGGTTCTTCCATTTCATATGCCTACTATTTGATATTCACTTCCGACTCACGGACACTACCTCCTACATAGCCTTCTCATTATAGGTTATGCGTTTCCCTTTATATCCTTTGTTTACCTACACGTGACCGCGACGCGACGCGTCTATTTCCTTTCCCAGGTTTAGGACTCCGCCTCTGGCCCTAAACCTAGTACTATATATATTAGATCGCCGCTTTGATGTAACTCTAACCTTGATATACTCCTTTCTGGGTAATATCAACCGAGTTCCTCGAGACCGCCCCCTCTCTTGCCTTCTATCACCGCCCTCCCATCATTACCACACTTGGCCAGACCAAGTCTCGACTAGCGTAAGGCTAGACGTCCTCGTAAGCCGAATACGAGTGGACAGTTGGTACTACACAGACGAGTACCATTGTTACGCTTCGCGTAACAGCTTCCCCCCCAGGGCACAGTTGATTTAGTCCTGGTCGTTGTTAACCAAGGGCTAACGAAGGGGGTGATATTCATCCCATGCTCCAAAACTATCACTGCCGAAGGAGTAGCCCAACTCTTCCTCACCCACGTCTTCCCCTGCTTCGGACTTCACAAAAAAATAATCTCCAATCAAGGACCCCAATTCTCCTCCACCTTCGCCCAGGAACTAGCACGACTCCTTCAATATGACCTGGCACTCTCCACTGCTTACCACCCCCAAACTGACAGGGAAACTGAATGGGTAAATCAAGAACTCGAAACATATCTCTGCCTTTTCTGCCAGAACAACCCTTCAGCCTGGACCAAAGCCCTCCCTTTAGCCGAATTCCACCACAACTCTATGACCCACTCCGCCACCAACAACTCTCCCTTTTACCTCATGATGGGATACCACCTGTGCTCATATCTGAAAATCGGACCATCAAACGTCCAGGCAGTACAGGACTGCCTCTCCCACCTAAACTCCCTCCAAGATGAAGCTACCACCTCTCTTGAAAAGGCCTGAAAAATCATGGCAATCCGATCAAAAGGGAGGTACATCCCTTTCAAACTAGGACAGCTCATATGGTTGGAAGCAACCAATCTCCCAATCAACCTGAATAGGAAAATAGCACCAAAAAGACACGGCCCCTTTGAAATTAAAAAAGTCATCTCCAACCTCACATATGAACTGGATCTCCCAAAACAATGGAAGATTCACCCCGTTTTTTACACAACCCTCTTAACCCCATTCATCGAAACCAAGGAACACAGACCAAACTTCCCATGACCCCCTCTGGAGTTAGAACATGGGGAAGAAGAATATGAAATAGACTATATCCTAAACCATAAAGGGAACTGCCAATCAAGACAGTACCTCACTGCCTGGAAAGGCTATCCAATATCAGAAGCTATATGAAAGCTGTTACAGTTATGGAAGACCCCCTACCATTTTTCCTTAACTCTACACTCCCCAACGCGCAACCACACCCTTCTCCCGGCTATCCACTCCCTGGATATTCCCCGGCATGTCCCCTGCACTGCCTTCGGAACATCCCGTCGTCCTTATCCCCGACGACACCGCCTCCTTCCTGGATCTGCCCAGGATCTTCCCTGGATATTCCCCGGCATCTCCCCTACACTGCCATCGGAACATCCCGTCGTCCTCATCCCTGATGACACCGCCTCCTTCCTGGATCTGCCCAGGATCTTCCCTGGATATTCCCCGGCATCTCCCCTACACTGCCATCGGAACATCCCATCGTCCTCACCCCTGACGACACCGCCCCCTCTCTCGGACCTTCCCGAGATCCACACCGCCTTACCTCCTTGAGGCAACACCGCCCCTCCCTCGTGTTGAGCCGACATCTCGCTCTCCACCCCTGACTAGTCACGTGCCATCACGTCACGACGCGACACGATGATCCCCACGACGCGTCTACGCATCCTATACCTTCCCACGAGACACATCTCTTTCCTTTCCTGGCTTTGTGCTCAGCAGACAGGTACCGGCCTACCTAATCTGGTTATATCCTTACTATACTTAGCATTTCCTTAATTGGCTGCGCACGGACCTTTACCTGCCCTAAAGCCCTTACAGCTGGGGTATATAAGTTGGAGCTCCGCTCTAACACCTCTTTCTTCTTAACTTTGATCTACACCATAGAGTGTACCCCTTTACTGGTATAACCTGGTGCCTCTAGATCTGGTTCCTCGCGATCTCCTCTCGCTTGTCTCTTCCCCGCCCTTCCTTCCTCACTCTTCTTTGAAGAGTCTCTAGTCAACAACGTCGAAGCGTAGGGTCACCATCCTACTCTTCTCTGGTCCTAGACCAAGGACAGAGAGACCTCCTCGACGCCGACCTCCCCATAGAGGCTACTCTAAAGGACCCTACCTATCTCCGACCATTCTGGTATTAGGACTCCTCGTCCTAGTCCTCCTTTCGATCCTATCCTTAGGATATACCTTACTCAAGGGAACTAGCCTATAAGAGCGCTGGTTAGTAAGGAGGTACACTTCGTGTACCATTGTTACGCATTAGCGTAACAAAAGCCAGAATGAAACTTCAAAAATGCTACGGACATCCTGGAAGAGTATAAAACAGCCCAGCATCTCCACTGAGCAAGCATGAACCACTCCTACCAATCCAATATCCCCAAAGCTCTTGAACTCTCCAAAAGTAATCTTGGCTTCCTCCATCAACACTTTCTCAAAGACCAAAACATCACCCCTACCCTCCTGAATGAAGCCATCTGACACTGATTCCAACACTCCTGCTTCTGTAAACTTGACTACTATCTATTCCACCATGTCTACTGAATGTCGCTTGAAATCCCCATCCCTGACATCCCCCCTGTTCGCGTCCACCACCTTCCCCCTTCCTCAGAAAAGTTACCTTTACTGTCACCCTCCAGTCCACTGTCTTCAACAACTTCCTTCACACCCACTACGCTGTAAATGGCTCCCAATTTCTCTTCAACCTGGTCGAGCTATATCAACGAATTTACCTCCATTACCAATTCTTCCTCCAAAATGACTCTAGATACAGGACTGGCCCCTTTGATGCAGCCCTCTCTGAATCCCTCCTCACTATACAAGGCCATGTCCTGGAACTTCTCTTCATTGCAAGGTTCAGTCGAGTCATCAACAACATTCCCCCTGAACAATTCACTGTTGTCATCCGCCCCATGCTTGCCACAGTTACCCCAAAAGAACGTCAAACCTATCTGTCTGAATCAGTCATCCTCCCTAATCCTCCTGTCTACCCCAGCAACCCCTTTTCAGGGACTTGTCCTGATGCCTCTCCTAGAAGGACTGGGGAGCCCAGCTCTCCTCCTCCTACCAGAACTCCTCTCCCTGGTCCACCTCGACCACCTACCCCCTTCTCACCTGCTGACAGCATGGGTCAAGAAGAACAGCCAAACAATACCAACCACTTCCCTACCCCTACCAACAGCCGACAAATCCTCCGAGACATCATCAATTCAGTGGCCAGGATGCAAATTCAGTCTCCCACATTGGGCCTGGGAGAGTCACAAAATCCCCCTAGAATTTCAGCTGCCATCAGCATGGGACAAGGGAGGAGAGGTAGGTGACCTGCTCGTGTTTGTTTCATCTGCAGAAGCAATGACCACTTACAACAAGAATGTCCTCGTCACATTCCTGACTGAAGTCCTTCCTCCCCATTTTCCAACACTGACCCCTGGGATTATGAAGTAAACGAGGGAGATCAATTGGGTCCAGATAGAGAGTAGATGGATGGGGACAATCCATCTTAAAAAGGGGGCTAATGTTACAATTTCCACGTTCTTTGAGGCCGTTTCTCTTTGCTCTCTCCATTGACCTTACCTTGACCCCTTTTCCATTAGACTGTGACTGACCACCATGACTGATCATCAACTTATTTCCTTTTCAATCATTGACTCTACCCTTGACTACCCTTCTCTATCAGATCACAGACCTCATTCTCCTCTCCTCTCTGATCAGACTCTTTCCAATCAGATCGTAGTTCCTAACTTCATCATTGTTCTCTCTTTTTGTCTCCTACCTTTTGTTTGCCTCTTTAGACATTCCCCTCATATATAAAAGGTCCAATCCTTGTAGTAGAAAGACTAAGCTAGTTCTATGCAATACAAGCGTATCTTCTGGTGTTTACAAGTCTTCGTTCTACTTTTGAGTGAATGCTGATTCTTCCTGGAGAATAGTTTCTCTATAAGAAGAACCACCTTTGCAAACGACTTCACAGAAGATCGTTTAGTATAACAAGAATGTGGTGCACAAAGTGCACCACCAAACAGCGTGGGAATTACACTTAGCTTTGGTGAGGTTATAAATAGTACATACTCTTGGCTACAATATTGCCCCCTATGTCATGTGATTTGGTCCACATGCCAGAGAGATATGATCAATTCAAAACAGCAATACCATGGAAAGGGTTTTTTCACTTTTGAAATAACAAGGGTATTTGGATATTATCAGTACTTGGTATAGCCTCCTTTTGCTCTAAGCACTGCCTGAACCCTTCTAGGCATGCTTTCAATCAATTTCTGACACTTCTCAACTGGTATCCTATCCCACTCCACTTGAACCCTTTTCCACAATTCATAAAACCCATTGGGGGGGTTTTTATGTTCTGCAAGCCTCCTCTTAAGACAATCCCAGAGGTGTTCAATAGGGTTTAGGTCAGGAGACTGTGCAGGCCAAACCATAGTGCTAAATTCTTGCTCCTCTAGCCAGTTCTTGACCTTCCTGCAGATATGCTTGGGGTCATTGTCCTGCTGAAAAATGGTGTCAGGAGGATTGAGACCATAATACTCCAGGGTTTGCTAGAGCTCATCCTTCAAAATCTGAAGATAGAGGTCCCCATTCATTCTACCATCAATCTTGGTAGCAAATCCAATGCCCTCCCAAGTCATATAGCCCCACATCATCAGAGAACCTCCTCCAAACTTGAGGGTTTCATCCACCAATCTATCACTAAGCCCCTCACCTGCCCTTTTCCATGCCCATTTGTGCCCATCTGATTCTAGGCAATTGATTTTAGTCTCATCAGACCATATTACCCTCTTCCAGTCCTCTAGAGTCCAATCCTTGTGGACATAGCCAAAGTCCAAACAAGCTTTGCAATGCCTAGGAGAAAGAAGGGGGCATTTGGACTTCACCACAGCCTTCATATCAGCTTTCTTCAAGTGAAGGCAAACAGTATTGGCAAAGAGGGGTTGGTTGGTGATGGTGGTAAGGGCTTTGGTCACTTGGACAGCATTTTCAGCTTTGCCAGAGGTGATAAGATGTTGGGCATGTTG
>JBBPKW010000521.1:0-14949 GCA_038089475.1 Boletus aff. vermiculosoides | reverse complement strand
AACTGTACTCCAGATTTGTTGAATGATGTCACACTGTTATTCAAGGACTTCTTCCCCTACTGGCTTGAAGCCATCAGCCTTCTCTCCCTCTCCTCCCCACTATCATCCATTTTACATGCCCTTGAGATCTGTACCATCCTGAAAAAATGGGCCAAGGTAGGATTGACCTTTGTGGCCAGTTGCAAGTACTGAAAAATGTATTTGTAGTGTAAAGAGATTGCCATTCTGGCATCAGAGGCATTCCAATTCATTCAAGTCTTTGCTCCTGTCCTCAGAGAATCCACTCCCCACCTCTATCTATCAGCCCTTCCCCAGACTCCCTCCAGCTCTCCACTTTGTAAACTCTGGCTTGGCCACCTCCAAAAGCATGTCTCAGTCACCTCAGGGCATCCAGCCAATTGGCCAGTGGACATTCACACCATTCAAGGACATACAGCTAGAGTCAATGCTGTTGCTTATTCTCCTGGTGGTGGCTACATTGTCTCAGGCTCTGCAGATGCAACTATTAAAGTTTGGGATGCAATTACTGGCCAGTTGGTGGCAGGTCCATTCCAGGGGCACATAGATGGTGTCACCTCTGTTGCCTATTCACCTGATGGCTCTTATATTGTCTCTGGCTCTAAGGACAACACCATCAGAATTTGGAATGTGACCACTAGTCAGTTGGTGGCAGGTCCATTCCAGGGGCACACACATTTTATCACCTCAGTTGCCTATTCATCTGATGGCTCTCACATTGTCTCTGGCTCTGATGACAAGACCATCAGGATTTGGATTGCAACCACTGGTCAGTTGGTGGCAGGTCCATTCCAGGGGCACATAGATGGTGTTACAGTCATAACTATGTTCATCATCTTCACATATTCTTTTTCATTATCTTATCTTATCGGATCACGTGATTAGGTCATGTGTGCTGCATCTGACACTAGCTTTATTTTATCTTTCGCACAAAGGCTCAAGGACCTTTACTTAGAACCGATTCTCTTTTCCCCAATTAGATCTGAGATCTAATCCCGATATGGATATATGATTCTCACGGTAATCACCGTTCATGCTTCTCTTCCATTCTGCCACACTGCATGTGCACCTCATGTTATTAATTACCGCTCCTTCCATTCTACATGCATAAGCCTCACATATTTAATCTCTGTTTCCCCTATGCCCTATATCGATAGATCCTATCACAACATGTACACACATAGTATGAATATATAAACCGGATGGGCTACGGCTGGAAACTCCAGTCTAGTCTCTTTCGGATATACCATCCAAAGCAGGACTCAGGAGACCTTAGGGCTCACTTCACATTTCTTCACTCCATTCCTCCATTTCATTCAGTTTAGGTGTTACTTGAAGCATTGGTTGCTTGGTTGCTTTCACTAGACTAGACTCTACTTTTACGCTTCACCTTTCACCTCGTCGCACGTCCTAGCAAGTTCATGGACTCCAGCTTATTCCTCTTACGGACAAGCTTACTAGAGGCTTAGTGCCTATTGACTTCCACAGGTCGCTGCGTTCGTTCCCAACCCCACAGGACTGTAGGCGGGCAGAGTCACTTGACCACCCCTACATAGCTAGCATAGGACCCAGCGGGCTGCTACCAGCAGAGCCTAGGTGGGAATTAGTAGAACAGCAGAGAGTAGCCGTTGACACAGAGTCACGGGACTTAGCGCGTGGAGAGTCACCCACACAAGATTTCCTCAACCAGCTCAACCAGACACCCGAACCAGAGTGGTTCTGTCAGGTCAGGAGCGTATCCGAAGAACCTCTCTTCCCCGCCCCATACTCGCACATTATCGCCCGGGCTCTGACCCTGGGATACGACGAGAACAGAAACAGCAACCGCCTAACCCAAGAGTCCGATTTCAGGACCCCCTCCCCACTGCCACAGGAGAGAGAGATAGATCCGAACGACTACTTCAGTACTCCAGAAGGACCAGAGCTACAACTAGTACCCCTCCATCAACTTTACGACACCCTCCCACTCAGAACCCCCACTCCGGAAGTCCAGGAGACATTCCGCCGTTTATACACAGGAGGCTTAGTACCAGTCCTAGAAAGGATACCAAAGAGAGAGAGAGAGGAGACGCCGGAACTAGCACCGGCAAGGAAACAAAAAAGGAAATATTTGAAGGAAATCAGAAGAGAGATTGCAGGAGATCTTTCATCCTCGAATCCGCACTTTTCTACAAAGGAGCTAAGACCACGCTACCTTCTGAGAAAACCCAGTCGCTACCAGTAGAAGAGTACTAGATAGCATTTTACAATGTCAACCTCCCTTCCACGCTCATTGGCTGCAGCCTTGACTACAGCAACAGGAACCGATGGAGCATGGGGAGAATTAGCAGCAGAGCTTAGACTCTACATGGAAAGCCAAGAAAACCGCATACAGGTACTTGCGAATCTTAACAGCAACCTTCAAGAAGATCTGGATCAAGCAAAGGCCCAGATCAACGCCATATCAATGTCCTCACGAACAACCCAAGGTCCCGGACAGAGCGACCCTAAACTGTCCAAGATATTCAAGGACCCTGGAGACTACGACGGGGCCAGAGGAAAAAAGTTCAAAGAATGGTGGACGAAAATCCTAGTCTGGAGGGACATCAACAAGGATGCTCTCTACGAACAGATGGCAATCAGAGCCGTTCTTTCAAGGATGACAGGAGGCGAGGCAGGAGCCTTCGCCAGAGCCCAACTCAACAAAATGGTTAAGACAGGTGCAAACTACCATTCCTGGGAACAATTCAAAGTTCTCGTGAAAAGCCATTTCCGGTCCTCTATGGAGAAAGACTGGAACAGGAAAATGCTTACGGCCCTTAAGCAAGGCTCAATGACGATGGATACGTTCTTGATGAAGTTCGAGACATATCAAGCAATGGCAGACTACGATGAGGATAGGCTCATCGAGTTACTAGAACAAAATGCTGACAGGGAAATAGTCCAAACCCTGCTCATGCAAGATGGACGATATGACAACTTGTCGAAATTCGTCAAAGCTCTGAAAAAGCTCGGAGCTAGAAAGGAAATGTTGAAGTTTGTGACACAAGGGACGGCGTCCAGAACACCAAGAGATCCCAACGCCATGGACGTTGACGCCACCCAGAGTGGCAAAGGAGCTGGAAACGGCAAAGGAAAGGGCAAAGTCCCACAAGGAAAGAGTGACAGAAAATGTCACAACTGCGGGAAGCTGGGCCACTTCGCAAGCGAGTGCCATGCTCCCAAGGTACAATGCACTACGTGCAAGTTCTATGGAGGAGGACACTCCAAGAACTGCACGAAAGGAAACAATGGCGGCCAACAGGTACGGTCAGCCGAAACAAGTCAAGCCCCAGCGGCAACCCAGTGGGAGGCAGATTCCCCACAAACTCAAGAGGCGAAAGCCAAAGGAAAGGGCCGAGACTGGTCCAAAAACATTGTGAACATGACTCTCGATGAAGCGAGAGCATGGTTCAAGGATTACGAGACCTTTGCCTCGAAGGCAAAAAACTAGGTTCTCCAGAGTGTGCATCTGAGCGCACAGCCGAGGAGCAGAACTTTAAAAATTCCTTTTCTTCATTAGCCGTAGAAGACTCCACGGACTATTACGATACATTTGTACCCTCTTCTTCTTCTTGTGGGCACCTGCTAGATGGTGACAGGAGCAAACCTGTGAAAAATCCCATTTTACCTACTTCCACCCCTTTATCTACTAACAGCTCAGAATTCCCAGATGACATCTTCATGAGAAGTGTCAAACTAGATCGCGAGATCGCGATGAAGATCTGAGTAGCGCCTCATTCATCAAAGCGCAAAGATTTCATTTCCACAGATGCCCTGCTAGACTCAGGAGCAAATGTGATATTCATCGACAAAACATGGGTGGAATCTAACGATATCCCCCTAACGCCACTAAAATGCCCCATCCCTGTTTACAACGTGGACGGCACGAAAAACTCAGCAGGCTCGATCACGCACAGCACAAACCTTGTTTTAGAGTTCAACGGACACCGCGAGCAAGTCTCGGCGGAGGTTACAGATCTCGGCAAGAACACGTTCATTCTCGGATATAGTTGGTTAAAGCACCACAATCCGGAGATAGATTGGACACGAGGAACGGTCAAGATGACATGTTGCCCGGCCACATGTAGATCGCTACAGGAGAAGCCTGACTGGATACAAAAAATAGAAAAAGAAGAAATCGACATACAATATGAAGTTTACGAAACTATACAACAGCTAGAAGCACAAGTCGCTGATGCCCCAAAAACAGAAGAAAAACCCAAAACCCCAGAAGAAATGGTACTGCGTACCTATCACAAATACTTAGATGTCTTCTCAAAGAAGCAATCAGAGCGTATGCCAAAGAGGAAACCATGGGATCACGCAATAGAGATGAAAGAAGGATACGTGCCAAAGAAAGGCCACATTATTCCATTATCACCTCAGGAGCAAGAAGAGGTCACAGCATTTATTGAAGACCAGCTCGCTAAGGGATACATCAGACCTTCCAAATCACCGCAGACATCCCCCATGTTTTTCATTCCGAAGAAAGACGGCAAGAAGAGAATGGTACAGGATTACTGCTATCTTAATGAACACACGATCAAAAATAATTATCCACTTCCTCTTATTGCGCAGCTCGTAGACAAGCTCAAAGGAGCTAAATTATTCACGAAAATGGACTTATGATGGGGATACAACAACGTTCGGATCAAAGAAGGCAATGAATGGAAAGCCGCATTCACATGCTTCAAAGGGTCGTTTGAACCCCTCGTTATGTATTTTGGATTATGCAACTCCCCTGCGACCTTCCAAGCGATGGTCAACGATATATTTGCAGATATGGACGGTGTAGTCGTCATCTACATTGATGACATTCTTATCTTTATGAAAACCGACAACCAGAAAGAACATGATAAGATCGTGCTGGAAGTCTTACAAAGATTACAAGAAAATGATTTATTCGTCAAGCCTGAGAAATGCACTTTCTCGGTCACGGAGGTAGATTTCCTTGGGATGATCGTGGGCAAAGACAGTATCACTATGGATGCTTCGAAAGTGTCTGCTATCAGGGAATGGCCCAAACCAAAGACGGTTAAAGGAGTTTGAAGCTTCTTAGGTCTCGCCAACTTCTATCGGAGATTCATTAAGGATTATGCAATGGTGGCTAGACCACTACATGATCTCACGAAGAAAGACAAACCTTTCCAGTGGCTAGAAGCCCAACAGAAAGCCTTTGACACGCTCAAAGGAGCATTTATTACCGCACCAGTTCTTGCTTACCCAGACGAGACATGCCTGTATCGCCTAGAGTGCGATGCATCAGATTTTGCTACAGGAGCAGTGCTCTCCATTATGAAAGACGGCATATGGCATCCAGTTGCCTATTCTTCACATGCCATGACACCAACAGAGCGTAATTATCCCATTGCCGATAAGGAGATGCTTTCGGTCATTCAAGCGCTAGAGCAGTGGCGCCACCATTTAGAAGGAGCTCAGCTACCATTTGAAATATGGAACGATCACGCCAACCTCCAATGGTTTATGACACGACAAGATCTCAATCGACGCCAAGCGCGCTGGGCAATGTACCTTTCCAGGTTCAATATGACATGGCACTACAAGCCAGGTTCTATGATGGGCAAAGCAGATGCACTATCGAGACGAGAAGAACACATGGAGGGTATTGAGGACGATAATAAAGGAGTAACAGTTATTTCCCCGGACAAGATCAGATCCAGCATCTTGATTATGGATGATGGGTCCATTTTACATCAGAAAATATTTAACGCAACGTGCCTGCTCAGTGAAGCGGACGTACAGAGGCTTGCCAAGAAGGGTATTGCCAAGGAAAGAGACAGATGTCTCTACGACAACTTAGGGCGCATGTTACGCTAGTGCGTAGCAATGGTACACAAAGTGTACCTCCTTACTAACCAGCGCTTTTATAGGCTAGTTCCCTTGAGTAAGGTAAATCCTATGGATAAGATGGACAGGGCGACCAGGACTAGGGGTCCTAGTATCAAGATCGTCGGAGATTGGTAGGGTCCTCTAGAGTGGATTCTGTGAAGGGGTCGGTGTCGTGGAGACCTTCCCGTCCTAGGTCTTGGACTGGAGAAGAGTAGGAGGGTGATCCTACGTTTCGACGTTGTCTACTTAGAGACTCTTCGAAGAAGAGTAGTGAAGGGAGGGCGGAAAGAGAGACAAGCGAGAGGAGATCGCAAGGAACTTGGTCTATAGGCACCAGATTATACCAGTAAGGGGGTACACTCTATGGTGTAGATCAAAGTTAAGAAGAAAGAGGCGTTAGAGCGGAGCTCCAACTTATATACCCTAGCCGTAAGGGCTTTAGGGCAGGTAATGGTCTGTGCGCAGCCAATTAAGGAAATGCTAAGTATGGTAAGGATATAACCGGATTAGGTAGGCCGGTACCTGTCTGCTGAGCGCAAAGTCAGAAAAGGAAGGGGGCGTGTCTCGTGGGAAGGTATGGGACGCGTAGACGCGTCGTGGGAATCATCGTGTCGCGTTGCGACATGATGGCACATGACCAGTCAGGGGTGAAGAGCGAGGTGTCGGCTCAACACGAGGAAGGGCGGTGTTGCCTCAGGGAGGTGAGGTGGTGTGGATCTCGGGGAACTCCGAGAGAAGGCGGTGTCGTCGGGGATAAGGACGGCGGGATGTTCCGAGGGCAGTGCAGGAGACATGCCGGGGGATATCCAAGGAGGATCCTGGGCGGATCCAGGAAGGAGGGCGGTGTCGTCGGGGATAAGGACGACGGGATGTTCCAAGGGCAGTGCAGGGGACATGCCGGGGGATATCCAGGGAGGATCCTGGGCAGATCCAGGAAGGAGGGCGGTGTCGTCGGGGATAAGGACGACGGGATGGGGATCGTGGTCTTGGAGAGGAGCGTAGTCGAGTGTGGGGGGGTGTCAGATTAGTAGGGTTTAGGAAAAATGATAGGGGGGTCTTCCATAACCGTAACAGCGCATCTACGTGCCAGACTCGAACATTCTCAGGATGGACATCCTTGAGAAACACCACGACACACCGCTAGCCGGTCACCCGGGTTATGAGAAGACCCTAGAACTTCTCCAGAGACATTATTATTGGCCAAGAATGGCTACATTCACGAAGGATTATGTATTGCGCTGCAAGACATGCGCGCATTTCAAAGGATCGAACCAGGCCCCAGCAGGCCTTCTCCAACCCCTTCCTATTCCGAATACCCCATGGGAACACATCACAGCCGACTTCATCACCGGACTCCCAGACTCCCACAGATATAATGCTATTCTAACGGTAGTAGACCATTTATCTAAAGAAGTGGAATTGATTTCCACACATGACACATGCTTGGCTCTGGATACAGCCAAACTCTTTATGAATAATGTCTGGAAGCATCATGGACTTCCACATTCCATCACGTCAGACTGTGGGCCACAGTTTGCCTCGCAAGTTATGAAACATCTCAATGATTCCCTTGGTATTAATACCAAGCTTTCCACTTCCTTCCATCCACAGACGGATGGACAATCAGAGATTGTAAACAAGGAAGTTGGAAAATTCCTACGCATCTTCTGCTTTGACAAGCAGACATTATGGAGTGATTGGCTTGCCATCACACAATTCTCAATAAATTCCAAAAGGCACACGTCGATGAAAAAGTCACCGTTTGATGTAACTCAGTCTTATGAACCTCGCATGGGAATAGAACCCATTGCATCAGACAATGTCCCAGCAGCACAACAGTTTGCCAAGGACATGAAGGTTACAATAGATGAGGCCAAGAAAAACATGCTGCAAGCTCAGCAAAACATGAAACATTATGCAGATCAGAAGCACTCAGACGCTCCCACATATGCTGTCGGCCAACTAGTTTGGTTATCAACCGACAATCTCCGACTTACCTGCGCTTCTAAGAAGCTCTCTGAACGATGGCTAGGCCCATTCAAAATTATGTCACTCAAAGGAGGGAATGCTGTAGAACTGCATCTCCCAAAATCTATGCAGGTTCACCCAGTCATGAACGTTTCACGGATTAAGCCATACAAAGACTGCATGGAGGGACAGCCCTCACATTAGCCAGGACCAGTCAACGTCTCAGAAGACCGCAACAACGAATGGGAAATCAACTACCTATGCGACTCCCACCTTAAAGGAGGCAAATTAGAATACTTAGTCCACTGGAGGGGCTATACAGAAACAGATTGGACTTGGGAACTGAAGACCAATCTTGTCAACACCAAAGAAGTGTTGAAAGACTTCCATAACTCCCACCCGTCAGCGCCAAGAGCATTGTTGATCCCACCCGATCAATTTATGCTCCTCTTTGAAAAGCAGCCGGAGCCATTGACTGAGCTCTCGAAAAAGAACACACCCTATAATCGTCTAGAAGCCGATTCATAGAGAGGGGATAGTGTTATGGTCGTAACTATGTTCATCATCTTCACATATTCTTTTTCGTTATCTTATCTTATCGGATCACGTGATTAGGTCACGTGTGCTGCATCTGACACCAGCTTTATTTTATCTTTCACACAAAGGCTCAAGGACCTTTACTTAGAACTGATTCTCTTTTCCCCGATTAGATCTGAGATCTAATCCTGATATGGATATATGATTCTCACGGTAATCACCGTTCATGCTTCTCTTCCATTCTGCCACACTGCATGTGCACCTCATGTTATTAATTACCGCTCCTTCCATTCTACATGCATAAGCCTCACATATTTAATCTCTGTTTCCCCTATGCCCTATATCGATAGATCCTATCACAACATGTACACACATAGTATGAATATATAAACTGGATGGGCTACGGCTGGAAACTCCAGTCTAGTCTCTTTCGGATATACCATCCAAAGCAGGACTCAGGAGACCTTAGGGCTCACTTCACATTTCTTCACTCCATTCCTCCATTTCATTCAGTTTAGGTGTTACTTGAAGCATTGGTTGCTTGGTTGCTTTCAGATGGTGTCACCTCTGTTGCCTATTCACCTGATGGCTCTCATATTGTCTCTGGCTCTGATGATCAAACCATTAGAGTTTGGAATGTAACCACTGGTCAGTTGGTGACAGGTCCATTCTGTGGGCATGCAGATGGCATTACCTCAGTTGTCTATTCACCTAGTGGCTCCTATATTGTCTCAGGCTCTGCAGACACAACTATTAAAGTCTGGGATACAATTACTGGCCAATTGGTGGCAGGTTCATTCCAGGGGCACACACATTCCATCATCTCTATTGCCTATTCATCAAATGGCTCTCATATTGTCTCTGGCTCTGAGGATGCAACCATTCAACTTTGGAATACCATTACTGGTCAATTGGTGGCAGGTCCATTCCTAAGACACAAAGATGGTGTTAGCTCAGTTGCTTGTTCACCTGATGGCTCTAACATTGTCTCTGGATCTTTGGACAATAATATTAGAGTTTGGAATGCAACCACTGGACAGTTGGTGGCAGGTCCATTTCAGGGGCACACACATTTTGTTATTTCTGTTGCTTATTCACCTGATGGCTTGCACATTATCTCTGGTTCTGCAGACAAAACAATCAGGGTTTGAAATGCAATCACTGGACAGTTGGTGGCAGGTCCATTCCAGGGGCATACACATTTTATCATCTCTGTTGCTTATTCACCTGATGGCTTTCACATTGTCTCTGGCTCTGCAGACAAGACCATTAGGGTTTGGAATGCAACAACTGGTCAGTTGGTGGCAGATCCATTCCTGGGTCACACAGAGGGTGTCAACTCAGTTGCCTATTCACCTGATGGGTTTCACATTATCTCTGGCTCTAATAATAAAACCATTAGAATTTGGAATGCCACTACTGGTCAGTTGGTGGCAGGTCCATTCCAGGGGCACATTGACTATGTCACATCAGTTGCCTATTCACCTGATGGATCTCACATTGTCTCTAGCTCTTGGGACAGATCCATCAAAGTGTGGAGGGCACAAGATCTTATTTCCTTTGGTAATTTATGTGAGGAGAATAGCTGGATTCAATCTTCTAATGGTGGTTGCTTTGGATGGATTGCTCCCTGGACATCACGGGAATCCAGGATTATGGGTAAGGCCTTATAATACCTTGTTAAGTCTTATAATTAGAATATTTGAAGTAATAATGAGCTGTCATGACAAGCACGGATATTCCACTACCGCGGTAGGTCGGGCGGTCAATAACCATCAGCCCGTTAGCAATGTCACATGGCACACGTCATGGTGAACGCGGCTGAGGCACGTCGGTCCATTCCAAGAGGGCAAGTTGCGAAAACTATTATAATGGTAGGTCTGCTGGACAATAAACATCGGGCTGTTCAGTAATGTTGCATATCACACAGCATGGCGAACGTGGCCAAGACGCGTCGGCTCGTTCCCAGATGGCAAGTTGCAAAAGCCATTGTCGAGGTAGGTCCACTGGCGAAGTTGTGTAAGGACAATGTTTTTTAACTATGAGTGACTTTCTGGTAGATATAGGACAGTATAGTAATAATGATACCTGTCGGAACTAAGCAACAAGGGCATGGTAAGGATCGGTGTTCGGGTGGGGATCAGTCCATCCGTTAGGGTCGGGCGAAATACCACATTAGGTGATATGATATCACACACTGACTGAAGGATGTTAATTGGCAATGCTTGATATGGTTGCCTGCACTTACATGGAATATCATTGTGTCAAATGTTGACCATGTCCGTCGGGCATGCTCTTAAAGACAATGCGTTCACTCATGTTCAGCAATTAGCACTATCATCACCTAAGTGCTTCGTCAAATTGGTGTCAGGATAGGGAAAATGGGACCAGACGTGTACATAGAACAAGAGTCG
Source organism: Boletus aff. vermiculosoides (assembly GCA_038089475.1). Taxonomy (NCBI): domain Eukaryota; kingdom Fungi; phylum Basidiomycota; class Agaricomycetes; order Boletales; family Boletaceae; genus Boletus; species Boletus aff. vermiculosoides. Next base: position 4,141 of record JBBPKW010000521.1, on the reverse strand, counting down.
GCAGGCTTGTAAATCGTGACATTCATGTGAACGGATGTATATACTGTGACGACAGTGAGCAATTTCTACAAGCGGGTCTGAGAGGGTGTTTGTCAACCAGGCTGGGGTTTGTTAGACCAAAGGTAAACTTAATGATCATTCTTGATTGACAGCTACTACATATTCTCAAAATGCTAATGGACGATCGGGCCATTAGTGGAGATCCGGCACTTCTTCATCGACATTGCAACAGATTTGTTGACTGTGCGATCATGAAATGACCCAAGCAACTAATGCTTCAGGTAACACCTAAATCTACTAGAGTGAAGGAAAGCGAAGTGAAGAAATGCGAAATGAGCCCTAAGGTCTCCTGAGTCCTGCTTGGATGGTAAGATCCGAAGAGACTAGACTGGAGTCTCCAGCCGTAGCCCGTTCGGTTTATATATTCATACTAAGTGTGTACATGTTGTGGTAGGATCTACCGATATAGGGCATAGGGTAGACGGAAATTAAATACGTGAGGTATACGCATGTAAAATGGAAGCAAACGGTAATTAAAGGCATGAGGTGCACACGCAGTGTGGCAGAATGGAAGAGAAGCATGAACGGTGATTACCGTGGGAATCATATAACCATATCGGGATTAGATCTCAGATCTAATCGGGGAAAAGAAAAGGAAAAGAGAAGTAAAGCGTCTCTAGCCCAGAGTCCTGTGCTCTTGTGAAGAATAAAATAAAACGGGTGTCAGATGCAGCACACGTGACCTAATCACGTGATCCGATAAGATAAGATAACGAAAAAGAATATGCGAAGAAGATGAGCATAGTTACGACCATAACAGATCAGGCTCGAGCACGAACGTGAAAGTGGGGCCAAATATTATTCTGCAAACCCCAGTGAACACCAATTATCACGCGAATAGGGTCTGTGACTTGCCTGTTCCACCACAGCAAGAGCTCAGCAACGAACTTACGCTCGTCCTCAGTGGAAGTCTCCTTGAACCACTCCACGATGGCATTGTAAAAATCATGGCAGTTGAACATGCCGTCAACAAGAGCCCATGATCCACATGATGACAGGGCAAAACGAAGCTAGAAAGCCAGTTACATGGTGAGAGCGTTCCACAGTCAGAACAGATAGTGGGTTGGCGATGTACCTGGCAAGCCACATAGGCTATGGCACGCGGCTCAACGGTCTGCATACCTATCAGATTAGCAATGTTAGTGCGCGTCCATCTGTCACCACGATGATGTTTCCTTGGCCTGAGCTCTTGGGGCTCATTCCCCAAGTCGTCCGTGGATGATGGCGATATGAAAATGGCTTTGAAGGCCTGAGATGTGGGGTGAGGTACAGCTGCGCATGCTTGAGTGCTAGACCTACCTTGACCAACCACGCGCCCTTGAACAGACCCTTGGCTGGATCCTCGGGGTTGAACTGGCCATCGGCATATAAAAAGGTTGGCCATGAAAATGTGGTCACAAGAAACTCGGGATGGAAATCCCAAATGTTCTGCCGATGGCTACATTATGAAGATAGTCAGGTCTGGTAGGTAAAGGAAATATACATATTTACGAGAGATTATTCCAGTCGTAGTCGACTGGACACAAAAGCTTGCCTGTGACATCATTGTAGAACCCTCTCCCACTCTTGTCGCCAATAGAAAGAGGGGGATCTGGCTTTGGGATGCCTTCCATGAGCCAGTGGACCACCAAGACTTTGAGCCTGTGGGTATCCTCATTGCGCCCACTGTCCGCTCCTTTCCTGAGCTAAACTTACATGAAGAAAGCGTTATGAAGCTGAATGAGAGACCTACCCGTTGGAGAACATCCTTAAGGTCTGTTTGGGGGACCTGACGAATAGAGGGAATCCATCGAAGAAGTGCTTGGTAGCTCTGGTACAAATGATTTTCCCTAGGGTACGGTGTCAGGGACGCACACGAAAAAGAGGGAAACCAGCGCACTTGTTGGTGTGGTTGACTGTGATGCCTACATTAGCAGCGTGGGCTCGACGATCTGCCTCTGCTAACATGTTGTCGACTGTATCGTCGAACGACACAAGGCGTTTGATGAGACACCCTTTATACTGAAAATATCCAGACCCTCTGCAGGAGAATTTGTTAGATAGCACGTACTTGCAACCAATGATGGATACTCAGCATTTTCCTCAAGTAACAGTTTCCCCCATCCCGTTGTAAAACATGAACGTGGTCCTCCAAGGAGGTGATTTGGGTCATCATGGAAGCAGGGTCAGAGTTTTGCGTGGCGGTGTTTGCGGTGGACAAATTCATGTCTGTGGTGCACAGCGATCAGAGAGTCAAGGATGAGGACTGTCAAATAGGGCGCACACAGACAGTGCTCTTAAATATTCTGGGAGGCGAGCAGAAATTCCGGTTTGTCAGCCTTCGTTGGTCATGCGAGTTCTGCGATCGTCTGGCCCTACCGTAATAAACTATGGTTCCGGCAGCCATGGGTTGTCAGCCAAGTCACCGATCAACAAGTACAAGTCAATGGCACTGTTCTGAATCAGAGATCTCGATCATGACCCTTACCTCGCCCAGGGTCACTTTCTGACTGCTAGGTATTGCCGGCAATAAAGCAGTTAAACACCAACAAACCGTGAATGAGTCATTAGGTTCCCAGATTCAGGTCCAGCCAGCCCCCCCCCTCCCTGGACCCTTATCACACTGGGTCATGCCGAGATGCATCATCCTGGGAAGGCGTCACTCGCTTAAAATAAATAAAGTAAACTGACGGCACTCAACCTGAGATGGTACACTGGAAGTTCCATGCGAGACAGAACGCCAGTTATGCAACAAGCCGAGATGTGTAAGAATGCCGGAAGGGGAGGGTACGACCTGGTAAGGTGTATCAGTGGGATGTGTAGGACGCAAAACATTTAAATGCCTACCCCACTCCTTTGAGGCGACGAACACTGTCTGCCCACTGTCTACTGCTCACCTCGTAGCCCATTGCTGCTGTCGATGGCTGTTTTATCCAAGCCTCGTTGGTCCGCTCTTCCAGATGAGCTTGAGCAGATGGTTTTTTTACTAGCTAGCAGAGAGCCGCATGAACTGGCCAAAAATCTCCGTGTGGCTCGTCGCGTCAAAGGGTGGTAAGTGTGGTTCGAATGACCAAGTTGCATGGCACTGAAATTCTGTATAAAGGCTCCAGCCTATCCTTTATAGAAAGATCTCCATTTATCGTGACGTCACTGCCAAAGATCTCATGGAGTCACTCACCATACGACCCAAGTGGATCCTATACTTGTTCGTCGGCATGTCCGTCCATCCTAGCACTATGGCAAAACTCCTTCAACTCTGTCCTCGTCTGATGAACCTCATTCTGCAGGCAGGAAGCAATATTCTGGGTAAATCTCACGGAGTCGTCGATGCTGTCAACAGTCTTCCTCGCCTGAAATTCCTCTCCATCAATCCTGCTGTGGTATTCCAAACTCGCTTCGTCCATCTCCCTAACGCATCTATGTTCCACCGTGTCTTGCACTTGGATTTGACAACTCAATGGTCCTGGGAAGTAGTTGCGAGGGGATTTCAATACCTATGTTGCTTGACCCACCTCTCAATCACCTGGAAACAGTCCCGCTACATCACAGACGCTTTGCAAGATTTACTGCGTCGCCCTGACTTCGCGACGTTAGTGCTCTGGAGAGATGAGCCGGTAATGTACCCACTTGTGATCAATAGTCTTGTGAGACACAAGCTTGATGATGCGTGGATCGTGGTCCTGCGCTCAGCCTCATGCTGGTATTTTCGGGTCGATGGAGGCTTCTGGTTGCATGCAGCGCATATAATTGCTTGGCGCAAGGAGAACAATAGTGAGTACCTTCGTGTTTACAGGCTGCATCACACTTACCTTACCCTGTAGTCACCACCGTGGAACATCCTTCGTTCCTCAAGGACATCAGTACATATCCTGAAATCGACCTTATGATGTTTCCTTGGGAGCAAGATTGATGTGCAAGAGAGGGTGATGGACAGAAGTTGGTAAGAAAGGGAGCATGAAGAAATGCCAGTGGACAATGGTTGAATTGTGGGGATAAGTACAAATATACACATTGTACGTACCGCCATGGAATTCAATGGGTGGATATGAGCCCCGAGCACTGAGGAAAAGATAGGGACAGCAAGGAAGTCTTGAAATATAGA
>JBBPKW010000520.1:0-15016 GCA_038089475.1 Boletus aff. vermiculosoides | reverse complement strand
GTCTGACAACGTCAAAGCCCACATCCCGCTCCTCCATAATGAAAACCATAGTGTCAAAGACATCTGTTGCATACTAGGCATCAGGAAGTCACTTGTATACAAAACTCTTTCATTGTACTCAAAATACAGCACTGTCACTAACCCTTGTAGATATTCTCGTCTCACTGGGTGCCCACGTATCCTCAGCTCTGCGGATGTTGATTTCATATCCAACATCATACAGCATCGTAGTATGATCTATCTTGATGAGCTCCAACATGAGCTTTGGATCAAGCGCTGCAAACATGCCACTCTTCCCACCCTTCTTCGAACCCTCCAACGTCTTGCTATCACCTGAAAAATCGTCTCCTCTTCTGCTGCAGAGCGGAATGAAGAGATACGCGCATTATACATGAATCGTATTGCTGCAGAGGTACCCGACCCAAATATGCTGGTTTTCATTGATGAAGCAGCCAAGGACAAATGAACATCTGCCCGTCAGCATGGGTGGTCAACAAAAGGAGTTCGTTGCCGCGTCAGAAAATGCTTTGTCCGTGGTGCCAGATTCTCCATTCTTCCCACTATCACTCTCGATGGAATTATTGCATACGACATCGTCGAAGGCCCAGTTGATAGCCAGCGCTTTTTGAAATTTTTGCAGGAACATGTGGTATGTCTTTTATCATTCTAAACAGTTTTTATCAACTTATTTTTGTACAGATGCCTTTCACCAATCCGTACCCCGGTCCCCGCAGTGTCATTATAATGGACAATTGTCACATTCACCAGAGCAAGGAGGTTCACATCCTTATTGAAGATATGCATCGTATGTCATTAGATCTATTGCTTGTTTGTTGTCTACTAACTATCTACAGTTTGCAAGCTCGTTTTCCTTCCTCCATACTCCCCCGATTACAATCCGATTGAGCAAGCATTCTCCACAATCAAGGCATTTTTCCGCTGCCACTCTGACGACTTTTCAATGACTACAATTGCTCGCGCATGCCAGAGCATCACACCAGACAAGGTGGAGGGTTTTTTTAGGGCATCGGGTTATATCGTGTAGTATAAATGACCCTCCTGTGACTGTTATTGTGTAGTAAATCAGATGGACATGGCTTGGAGACCAGATTTGAATGAGTCACACAATCGACACAACTGGTATAATCACACTATGCAAATGACAGATTCTAGTATGTGAAGAAACTATCTGCAGGATCCTCCTCTGCATCCTCGAAAACGACATACCCCTTTGGAACAGGAAGCCAAACGCCATGATCCATAGACATGTACCAAAAATCATGATCTTTTGGTGCATCGTTGTCGTTGCCAGGTTCCATCGGAGGTCCTGTAAAGCGACAGCCACCGCTGTCATGATACTTCTTCTCATACACAATTTTTTTCTTTGGCGGAGTAGCAATTGCATGCCTCGATTGGCCTGTCAGGCTCTGATCAGTATTACTGCGCTTTCGCTTTGCGTCAGGACCATTCCACCACACGGTACAACCTCTTTTCAGACGAATTATATCACCAATCGGAATTCCAATTCCCAAAAGCATCTTGTCGTCAATATCACCAAAGATGTCAGGACTGATGTGCTGTGCCAGAAGTTTTTTCTCGTACATGGTGGCATCAGTGACACCAAGATCCATTTCGGCATATCTAAGGAGTCGTGAGAGCTGGGAAGGCGACAGAAGTGGAGGCGAGGTGGTTCTTTCTACTGCATGATGGACAGGTGTTGATGGAGCCTGAGTGGTTGGAGCATGGGGAAGTAGGCCAGAATTGGCCAACGTCTGAAGTAGGAGAACTGATGTAAGTGAGGTGACATCGGATGCTGGGTTCAGAGATGGCAGGGGCTGCAAATGGCTCTGCACCTTGCGTGCCGGGTGCAAAAATGGCGCTTTGTTGGCCATGTCAAATGATGGTATATTGGGTGGCATGTTCAATGTCGCCTGCCCTTCTTCCTATAGACTAATTAGTTTTTTCGGGCGTGACTTTTTGAGAAATACGCACCAAAGCCCGAGTCCAGTCAAGCACCATGGCTGGGGTAAGCTGCATGGCACCTGATGGTCCAACATATGTGAGGCCTTCATCATGCTCGTTCTTGTAGAGTTTGGTAAGCTTGATGCGCCATCGAGCAAGACGCATGTCCAGGTTCATAGCTGTTTTAGATGACACGGTCTTGTCAAACACATTAGAAACTCGTCTGATCAGAAAAAAAAAAAAACCTGGTGATTATCTGAGGCATCCGAGTCTTCGTCCTCAGAGTCTCCATTACCAGCTTGATACGACGGCAGTTTCTCGATGTCCTTCATGTCCACAAGAATCTTTGTTGGACTGGAGGGATCACCAGCGTCAAGAAGCTTTTGCACCATATGCTTGTAGTCCAGCTCATTGTCCACATCCATTGCATCACCGACACGTTGGCTAAATATAAATTTCATGAGATGAGGAAGCAGAGGGAAAAAAAACAGTATCAAACCCCTTTGTCCTCGGGGCAATAAACTTGAACGAGAAACGTTGCTTGCTAGAAACCTCATACTGTTTTTTCTCATGCTTCTCGAGAATACCTTCCAAGAATTCAAGGTAGTTGTTCTCCTCAAGTGCAAAGACCAATTCCTTCGTTTTGACAGATTTTGCTTCACGTTTGGTAGAGGCCTTGCCCTTGGCAGTGAGCTGTTTGAGCTTTGAGTAGACAGTGAGGGCTATAGCAAAGGGATAGTCCTGGGTCTCCCGGGCTGAAGGTTGAGCACTAGCTCGAGATTTCTGGGCCATCTTGGTCATGGGAAAGAAGCCACGAACTGGGATGATGCGTAGCAATGTATGCATCTGCCAGCCGCGCCCAGGGTCTTTTCCCGGCTGTCTCCGAGGCGCAACTTTCGAAAATCCATTTTCCACATACTTATGAAAACAGCTGTAAATATTGATAGTCCATAATGAGACATTTCTTCCCATCCTTTTTAGGTATAAAGAATACTGGTGCAGTTTGAGGGGATTTTGATGGTCGAATATATCCCTTTTTTAGTTCTTTTTCGACAAAGGTATGGACTTCCTCCATCTCTACATCCAAAAGTGGAATTACTCTGCCCTTTTTGGGAACAAAGTCTTCCTTAAGGTCTATCGCATGGTCCCAAGGTTTTCGCTTGGGCATGTGTTCAGATTCTTTTTCTGAGAACACGTTTAAGAAGTCATGGTAGACTTCTGGCACCTTTTCTTTTAACCCTTCTTCGATAACTCGGATAGAAGGTTTCTCGCTGCATAAATGAGGAAGTGGGGGGTAGGGTCCACCACCAATGACTCGGCAGTATTCCGTACATCTAGGGAAGGAAATAGTTTTAGCGACCCAATCAATGTCCAGGTTGTGGCAATATAGCCAGTCATAACCAATAATTAGGTGATGAGAGCCAAGTCGGGAGACATAAGTGTCTATAACCTCAAAGTGGTCATTGATGCCGATGATTAATTTAACCATGTGTGTAACTTTGCCAATAGCTCCATTAGAGCCATCTGCATTAATAACTGCAATAGGGTTAGCGATTTGATATTGTTTAATGCCATGTCATAATACATATTGTTCATCGATGAAAGTGTGAGAGGCCCTGGAATCCAGTAAGGCCTGAACAGATGATTTCTACCATTGGTCCTCCTGTTTCCTCATCAAGACTGTTTTAACAGAGAATTCTCCGCCAAAGTTCAGTGTGGATGATCTTTGGGCAATAGTTACTGATTCGTTGAGGGATTTATAAATAGGAGAGTTCTTGACTTGTCGTATAAGGGAATCAAGCACACTACATTTTAATTCCGGCACTGTACTCCAAGGAGTTGCCCTTTCGGAATGAAGATTTTTATTATGGGACAAGATTGAAGCAATAGTACAAATGGGAAAATCGTCCTCCATACAATCTACCAGACTGTTCTCATTACTAATGTCTGTAGTCATGGTATGAATGCCGGCACTGAGTGCATCGACAAAAGGGGAAAACAATAAATTGTCTATTTGTTCACAGAGACCCTCATCATCTATGAACATTGTCCTTTTAAAGCCTCAGCTGCCCTTTGTTTAGCTTCTACTTCAAACTTGTCTTGGTAGAAGGCTTCAGCCTCGGCGGAAATAAAAGATTGTGCGGATTGTGTGGAAATGGAAGGCGGGAAAGATTGGGAAGGGGGAGATGGCAGATTTGGGAGGGGATAGGAATGGAAGTCTGGAACTGAATAGGATGGTTCTGGTGGATACTCGTAAGAACCAGTGTCCCAGTTCCACACTGCTTGTTGCCGTGCCTTAGGGGGGAAGTGGCATTTGTTTGGGTTCTTTGAACAATCCGGCCAGATATGTCCAACTTGAGAGCACCCAAAACAAGTGCAAGTTTCTTTTGGTGGCACTTGATGTGCCGAGATATCCATTGGGGTGCCCCAGCCCAGTTGAATGCCCATAGGCATGAAGCAATGTTGTTGTCCTGGAGGCGGACATGGTGGTTGCAGGTATTGGTAGCCCCCTTGTGGCTGTCTGTAATAAAATTGTTGCCCTTGCGGGCGAGGAGGTGGTCTGGAAGGTCCTCGAGGTGGTGGTCCTCTTTCGACTGCCATTTGTTCGTAAGCACGACCTATGTTCCTGTAACGAGTGACAAGCTCGTTGAGATCGAAGGCTGATGCAGGAGCGTTTAACTTCTGTCTTTCGTAGATTCAGAAGTCTACTGCCTTCTTCAGTAGTTCCATTGTGAAGCTGTCATCTATATCAGCTTCTCTTCTTAGCACTTCAAATCTTTGTAGGAACAGGTCTATTGGGTGCCCATTCTGTTTGAGAACCTCCAGTTTCTTCAGTGATTCGTAAGCCAGAATGTCTATTTGGAAATAATCTTTTATCTTCTGTTGGAGTTGACCCCAAGAGGGCCAAGCCTTGTCTCCAAGGAGAAATCCCATAGGATTGCCTTGTGCATTGAACTCTTTGTCGTCCTCTGCTTCCAAATATTTTTCGAGAGTAATCTGAGCGAAACCCTTGGCTCTTTTTTCGAATCTGGATAGAACTGCTACCGCTCATAATTTGTCGTTCTTCCAGGATTGGGCTGAAACCCATAAGCGGAGTTTGATCCACCAGACTTGAAATTTGGCTTGGTCGCCATCCCACTTTTCTGAGTCTGCGATCTTTTTTGTCACTGAACTCCTTTCGGATTCTAAGTTTAGGTCTTGAATCCTGGAGACCAAGTCGTCAATGTTGATGTTGCTTGATGACAACATCCTTGATTCTTCTTCGGCAGATAAAAACTAAAAAAGGAAAAACGAGATCCTTACTGCACAGTATCTTCCAACCATGCTCTGGGGACTCAGCAAGCAAAACTATGTAGGAAATACTTCTTTGACTGGAGGTAATATCTTCTTCTCCATAAACTTTGGTAACACATTCTCTGGTGACCGCAGCAACCAGGAACAAAACTACACATATACTAATGAACTAAAAACTGATGCTCTACCTCTCTGATCACTCAGAGGACTACCAGTGTTCGAGATAGACTCAGCCTAGGGCTGCTCGACGGCAGTAGTTCCCTAGTCGTCCTTAGCAAATTGGGCACGACCCCAATGCTGGTATCACCTCAAGGGAGGGACTGAGAAGTTCTATATAACATGACAAAAGCTTGGGTGTCAAGACCCACGTCCTAAAGGGGCAGATGTAATAGAAGGTGAAGTTCGTAGGAAAGCTCCTGTGGGCACCTTTTAACCCTAAGGTCCGGGTAGTGTGTTTAGTCTAATCCAAGTGTAATGATCACTCAAAGAGCAACCACTAGCCGGACTTCGACTCAGTAGAACACCAACTGTGCAGAATAGAAAGCGAGCCCTCTCCTTAATCAAGGTTCAATGCGAGGACAATGCCAAGCTGACATGATGACAAGTGGATTAGACTGGGGTACTACAATATAATGTACAGGTTTATATACTGGTAAGGAGTGAGCACAGACCAAGTGCTGGTTATGATAATTACCATGAATGGTCAAAGTAAAGAAGACATGTGTGAGAAGAAGAAGTTGATGATGGGAAAATAAGTGATGACAGCTGACTTTCCCACGGTCACGTGCAATGCATCGAAAAGGGAGTGAAAAGTAAAGTGTTTGTATGGTGTACAGTAAAAGTTTGAAAATATAGTCTATCATTACAGTACCTCACTAATGTATTGCCAAAGGTCACCGAAATCATCGGATTGCTGGTCAACAGGGGTGCTACACAACACAATAGCACACCCAAATGTGATTGAGCACCATCACAGCCAACCGAAAATCACATCCTCTTGCACCGATGCTAAATACCCAGCATCTCTGATAATCACATCACTCAATTATCTCACAATGGGCAATGCAATCAGCAAAATCCTCATTGTGAGCGGTTCTATCTATTCTGCCTTGGTTCCTCTAACCTTGCAGATGCAGGAATTATTCTCCTATGTGAAGCATTTGAGGGAGAACAATTGTATGAATGCAAGACCTATGAAGTGGCAGCATTCAGAGCTGCCTCCAGCGAAGGCAGATTACCTCTGGTCATCAGTACACTCACATTCTTTCACTCCGTTCTTCTCTAATTATTGCTAGGAGTGCAAGCTTCTGAGGGAGGACTCCCTACCATTTGTCATAGCGAATATTGTTGTGTATTCAGCTTCTTTTCTCTGATCAGTCAAGGTTTGACCCACAGACAGGAATGTAAATGTCAGAGGGAGGATGACTTTCCTGACCCATGGCCAATCAAAATATCACACTCTACCTCAAAGCGTCCTGTCCTTTGCAGGCACAAGAGGGAGGATCACCATGACCGACAGCCAATCAAAATGTGCTGCATCTCAGAACCTTATGTCCATCCAGTTCACAATTCAACACCTACAATTCCGTGTTTTCATCTGTCCACCACACAGCCATATTCCAGCAATCGCACTCCTTCAGTTGAGGTTGAGCTTGGTGCTAGTACGGTGTGCATGTCGGTTAGATCCTTGATTGCATTGTTGACTTCTTACAGTTTACACCAAATCTGTTGATGCTCCCCAACGAATTGTTACATGAAATTGCCGCCCTCTTGCCTGAAAGAGAACTTTGGAATTTGATGGGGGTCTCCATCCTCTTCAGAGAAATCGTGGCAGCTGCCTATTTATCTGAAACTTCCTTCCACCTGGATTCTTTCTGGACTGATGTAGATCACACGACATCCAAAGCATTACTACTATGGAGGTGAACGACTTCTTACAAGACCCCTAGAATTTTGTATTGCAATCTTGGCCAGGCATTGGATTGCCACCTTCAAGCCCTTGCGCTCTACTTCCAATCCTTAATCAAGTCCAACATGTCGCTCTACCTTTGTCTGGGCAAGGCAGAATTTGGCTCAGAGGTCTTGGCCACTCTTCTGGAAAGTGTCGCTTTGGCAGGCTGCTGAGAGACTGAAATTAGTGGGTGTTCCACGTGGTCCCCCTCCCACATATCCTTTCCCAAGGATGTTTGCCACCTGACATCTCTGACTAGTCTGCAGTCCATCAAACTGGAATCTCAGGCTTTCTTTGTAGTCCCCATTTTGCAGATCACATTGTCAACACTCCTGAGTTCCCCTATTCAATCGCTGTTACTCACCCATGTGGATTTAACTCCACATTCCTGGACTACTCTTCTTGGCCTCTTAGACTTTCTGGACCTCTGGAATTTGGAGGTTGACAACCATTGTCCTGTCAGTATCCTCACCAACTTTTTCAAGCGACATCCCACTGTAGAATCGATGCATATTTGTGCTTCGTATGAAGCAAGCCCTAAAGGTTCTCTGAAAATGCATTTCCAGGGGACCCTCAGCCTCCCCAAACTGAAGTCTCTTCATGGTTCCATTGCGCATTTATCAGCTCTGGCTACACAGCTCGACACTCCAGAGACTGTTACATCAATGACATTATCTGTTGGGAAAATTGCATCACATCACCGTTATCTATCAAAAGTCATCGCATGCACGGCCATGTTCTGTTGACTCAATGATCTAAGCATCCATTTTGACAACCTCCAACCCATCCTTGAGGCAGCCTTATCCTTCCCAATAGCAGAGACCCGTACTTGTGGAGCAAGCCAGTTGCGGCTTTGCTATTTTTCTTCATATGCAACCATCAAGGGTGGGGATATTCTTGTAAGTTGCATGTTGGACCAGGAGCACAAGCTAATATCTGTATAGATTATTTGCAGTGGTTGGCTCCCAGCTTTCCCAAAAGTTACCTGCTTGACATTGAACCCATCACGTTATGACACTACCAATACAGAACAAATTCAGGATGCTTTCTTGCATTCTGCTGCCCTTCAGGGGCAATTGTTGGAATTATCAATGGCAAATTAATGCTTGCCTCTGCCCGTCTGTAAATGCCTTACTCTGTACCTATAGCATCACCTTGTTACCAGTAAATACCTGTACTGACTGTATTGTCTCCCCTGTGTTGTCTCCCCTTGTCTGTATTGTCTCCTCTTGTCTAAGCCTGTATCCCATACCTACATCCCCCCACTACCAGTAAATACTATCTCCAAATAAAACCAGTCCATCTCTCTGGTCAAGATAATTACTGCCTTTGCTGCATAAATTGTTGTCTGACAATTTTAAATTTGAAGGTACCATAATGGCTCATTGTTTCTATGGTGTAATTAAACGCCATGATTTCATTCCTCATAGGCAGGGCAGTCTTAATTGTCCTTCAGCAGTCAGGACCATGATTGTTTCCAGTTCCATGGCAACAATGGGTCTGGGCTCTTTGTCTAGCATTAAGATTTTTGTTAGAATGAAAGTAAGTGATAATGTTCTGCCCTACCTCACAAGCTCAGCCATGATTGTGTCCAGTTCCATGGCAATGATGGTCGATGGCAGTCCTTGCATTTAAATCCTCATGAGGATGATACATTGGAACTAAATAATGGCACTTTTCTTGTTTTTCACCAGTCCTGCCAAAGAGGCATATCTGCTTAATCTGTTCATGTGATCATCCTCAGTCGCATCTCCTAGCGATCGACCTTCAGGTAGTGGCCTACTGGATGATGGGAAATCTATGGATGTTGATAACATGCAACAGGAGCTTGGCAGGAATCCTTGGTATAGGTATTTGTCCAAGTATGCTGGGCTTTTCCCTTATCTTGTGTTTTAGCCAGTGAACCCTTACATCCTTCGAACTCAGACACTGCAACTAATCTCATGCCTGGTGCTTTGATCATATTGGATAACGAATCCATGTACCTTGATACTCCAGCTGGTGTTGGGTCTAACCCAGATGCAATGCTGAGCAATATAATCCCTTCCAATTCTTCAACAGAGGTAATTATTTACAATCCCTGGGGCTCTAATACTCGTAATTTGGATGAAGTGGATGACCCAATGATGGTATGTGCTCCCTTTTGTTGAGAACTGCAATTTTTGACTCATGGATGCAGCCTGGCTTGAAGGTGAGGCTAATGGAGCTTGATTACTTGAGTGCATTGCAGAAAAACATGTATGGCCTGAAAGCCCGCTTTCAAAGGGTCTCAACAGAGCTGGAGGTATGACATTTTTTATTGGTGCTACCTGAAGTTTTAACTTACTTGCTGTAGAATGCGAGATTAGAGAAAGAGCAACTCTACAAATCAGCCCTGTCCCAATACAAGACACTACATGAAGCACATAGTGAGCGATTGAAAACCCTTGAAGCTGAGCTGCATGATCAGAATGCACAGATTGTGGAGGAGTCTAATAAGACAAAAACAGTTCTTGCCAATTGAGAGACAGTGATTGTGCAGCAGAAGTTAGCGATTGAGAACCTCAAAAAGGATATTGGAGGAAGTGTGCCATCAGGCGATGTCACACCCAGAAGTTGATGTTCAAGCTCAGGAGATGCTTGAGAAGATGAAGGTAAGACCCTTAATACTGTACCAAGTCATGCTCTCACACATTCAAGGCTGACAAAGAGTCAGAGGTGGCCCTTCTTACAAAGAAGCATGAGAGGGCTCTTCACAAAATTCATGTACGTATAATCCTGTCATTGATGTCCCCTTCCATCTGCTCATGAAGAATGCACTCTAGAACCTGGAGAAGAATTCATTAGGAAGTTCTAGTAGTCCTGGAGTTGATTTCCATCAATTTCGACCACCTTTCATTTCTGCCCAGTGCTCTCCTTGCCTTGCTACTGAACCTGCAAATTCTCCCCAGCCTCCACCCTCATTTAGCCAGCAGCAGGTTTTGCCAAGGGTTGCCCCTTTCACTGAGCTCCCCACCCAGTGCCTGATTGCCCTTGCTATAGAATCTGGAGATTCCACCCAGCCCCAGCCCTTTTTCAGCCAACGGTTTCAGCATCTGCTCCCACACAGCACCCCCCAACATCCGATTGCCCATACTACTGAATCCAGAGATTCCACCCAACCCCAGCCCCCTTTCAGCCAGCAATCTCAATATCCGCCTCCACCCAGCACCACCCAGTGTCCAATCGCCCTTGCTACAGAATCCACCCGCTCCCAACCCTCTTTCAGTCAGTGCCAAGCTTTGCCAAGGGTTACATTGATTGGTACATCTGTTTGTAGTTATTTATTCAATTTTCTCAGTCCCTACTGATCAATCTTGCAGGAGATCACAAGTTCTGAGACTCCTACCACATCCCCTGGTTCCATTCTTTTGGACCAAGCCACAATAGAACAGGTTGCACAAGAAGTCTGTTGAGTTATGAAGCAGCAGCAATCTTCCCAGTCTCCCACTTCTCGGAAGAGACAGACATGCAAAGTCTTCCAGTTGAAGCAAGAGATTGCCTGTGATAAGGAGCGGAATGTGAACCTTGTAAGCATCTACTCGCTATTAGCTGGCTGACTGATATTCTTCATTCATTTTAGGAACATGTCTGCCACGTTTTTGAAGAAATCTTTGGGGTCTCTATGACTGATGATTTCTTACTTATTGGTGGGGCCTCCCATGAGCAAGTTCAGGCATTTCAGGAGGGCAGCAGTGGGCCTGATCCACATGACTTGAAGTGGGACTTCAATCGTCCCATATTCTCCAGTTGGAACAAAGCTATTATCTCATTTCTTCTACAGGAACTCAGGACATTGAGACAGAAAGAGCAATGGATGACTCAATCTAGGTCTGATGAATATTGGGAGGACACCATAAGCCAAAAGTTTGGTCGCATCAAAACCATGCTCTCAAGCACCAAACCTTGTGTCTGTGACAATAACTCCATCAAAACAGAGGAGGAGATTGCAGATAGACTGGTAAAGGAAAAGGAAAAAAAGTTGCAGAAGGCCAGGAAGGATGAATGAAGGCTCAACATAGGTTCTTACTTTTTTTTCACCAATCTTAGCCCTGATTAGCCCAAGAAATACTGTCACCATCTTGGGATCACAAAAACCCTGGCGGAATTGAAGGTGGAGAGAGATAATGATGACGAACCTGTCTGGTGATTTTTATGGGATCTTGTGATGACATTAGGCACTGACAGAATGAGTTCTGACAAGAGCAGCGAAGAGGACATGGAGACAGTGTTTCACACTTGTGTGATGCCCTGGAGGAGGGATATCAAAAAAGAGCTGAACATCATTGATGTCCAGCATGCTCAGGAAAAAGATATATTTTCTTGGAAAGGGGCAAAGGTAGCGAAACATATTTGTAGTAGTAATGCCCTCCCGTCATCACATAGGCCTGTGAGAGGCTTGCCACAATCTTTCTACCATCCTGAGTGGCTTGCTAAAAATCCAGATGCCCCATTTGGAGAGACGGTCCCCTGGATGCACATCATCATACAGAAGTAGTCCATACATTGTACAATTGATAATCTACACTTAAGTGGTTTCAAGCAGGAAAAAAACATGGAAATCATCACCAACATTGCCAATTTCTCAGAGTTCTTGGCAGCTTACACAAAGTGAGTAGTAACAAAAGTCCTTCAGAAACACTAATTTCCAACTTGCAAGGACAATCCATCATCCACCCATCACCACTATGGAATCACCATTTGTGTCATCCATCCATTGCCAATGTGGTCATGGGAAGCCACTAATTAGCTGAGTTTGTTCCAGTTTAAATACTGTCACACAACACTGACACAAGTTTTTCCCAACAGTAGCACCTCGTAGTAGTATCAGATCTGTGATATGTAGCACAGTATTGTAAGCGTTTACAGACAAAGAACAATGATTCCAGCATCTTTGTATTTTTTACAGGCACCTGTAATCATATTCTTGTTCTCAAAGTATAATGCACAGCGCATGAAGTGTGTTCCAAGCTATTGAAATATTCCCCAACTGATGTCCTTTCAGACCACTATCCCAACTCACTATCCCAGGTTGTCATCCATGCCTGCTTGTGATGAAAAGTATTGATGTTTTTGCTCTCTCTGCTACCAGGTTGATGTCGAGGGTGTATTCTGAAACCCCAAGAGCAACCTGATTCCACTGAGGTTCCAAAGCATCCACCTTCGTGATGTTCAATCTTTGCAGGATGACATCGCCCCTGATGTTCATCAAACCACTGTAGAATCTCTGGTCTGCCATGCCGTATCCAATAATGAATTCTATGGGACACCCTCTCAATGATCCCCAGGTGATAGTACACTTGATGATTTGACTGTGGCGATTGGCCAAATTACAATCACGCCATCATGAGTGATTTGTCTTACCATACTAGATTCATTCCTCACTCATATTCAGCTTGCCATCAAAGCCTCCCACTGCTGGAAAGCCGCTGCCATCCAACAGCAATCCAGGATTATTAGCTTCTATCTTGCGTGACAAGTATGCATTCTTTCCATCTAGGTCACCCATCTCTGACATCCCCTGGATTGGCCTAGGGAGTCATCATCATCAAAGCAAGAGCGAAACCATCGCACACTCAATGCACACTGGGTGCTCAACTCAATTGAGACTTGGGTCCAGTTTATCAACAGACAATCCCTCTCTTCATCTTCAGTGGAGATGCAGTGTTGCCTATATGCCGGGTTGCATATAGTCAAAGAGCATTTGTCTTGTGTCAATCGAAAAGTCCCCTCAGTTGTCTCTCACAAGAATTCCATTCTCCACTTGTGCATTGAACTAGAGAGGTGCCTTGATTCTGGTGGAATCATGCTTGTTACGGATGGTCCCGTGAGATATGATTCGTGTAAGTAAATATTGCTTGCTGGGTGATTTAATACTAAACAGACTGTAGCCCACCACTTTGAGTGCCTAATTGACCGTTTCGATGAACTTTCACAGGTCTCTCTCTTTCTAGGGGTAGCTAGTGTTGTGCTTTTCGGTATAAGTCACATAGCTGCCGATCTCTTTTTAGGGGTTGTAACCCTCATCCTGAGCCTCACGTTTCAGATGGCCAGCTTCAATGTTGTGGCCCAACGTGATTGCACTCTTGTGCAGGTTCCTAAATCCATCAAAACAGCATTGTTGCTGTTACAAACATTGCCCTACCTGTGACAGCAGTTGCATCAGCCATCGAGCCGTCATGATGGAACCTCAAAATCACTCAGAAGAACAACACTCTCTGACCTAGTATCACCATCCATCAGTCCTAACTGATCACCCCAACTAGTCTACTAATCAGCACTTCCCTCCACCCACCGATAACCTCAGGACTACTCCCACCAGAACCACTGGCAATCTCCTATGATGCTAAGGGCATTCCCTGTCACCTGCCTTGAAGACTCCACTACTGCATCTGTACCCAGCCTCATAAGACTGCCATGACTGACCACCACCGTGACTGACCAACACCCACTCTGGTCAAGTGACTCAACCCTACTACCTGTCCCCTTTGGATCATGAAGGCTGTTTCCCCTCCACTCTGATCGAACTCATCCCAATCAAGTCGCATCATGGATCCCCCACACTCATCCTGTCACTTCCCAAAAGTCTACCACCTTAGTTCTACAATAGATCCTCCTCTTGACTCACCCCTTTCCCATACGTCTAACAAATACATTTCAGTTTGCTATGCCTCTGATATTGTTGACGCTGCCTCTCAAGGCATCCCCTATTGTTCTCTTATCCTATTGTTCCCCTTGTATAGACATATCCCGTTATAGTAGCACAGCTTCACAGCTGTATATAAACCCCAAGCTCTACCTCTAGAGCTCCTCAGCTAAACTTATGCTTTTCTGGCTCTTCCTTCCAGGTGCTCTTTAAAACCTCTATAAGCCTCAACCTGTCTTGTACAGGTAGTAATGAGCATGAGTGATCATTGAGCCTAGGTAGCTGGATGGGAAACCAGTGCGTCTCATAACAGTTGCATTTCAACCTTGAAGGTCGCACCACTACATTTGCAGTTTGCCCAACGTGTAGCTATACCTACAGGCCCGCAGACGCCAGTGATTCTGGTCCCTTATATCCCTCCCACTGTGCAAATTGACCTTGTCCAGAGGATGAGCCTTGTAATGCCTTGCTTGTCCATGATCTTGATGATGGTTGCAAGCACCCCATCAAGTTGTTCATCTACCACCACTTCCACGATTACCTCTCAGGCCTTCTAGCAAGGCCGGAGCTCAAAAGGCTTATGGATCAGCCATGTGACAATCTCATGCAGAACATAATGAATTCTCCACCACCATCTGCCACAAAGGACATTTGGGATGCAGAATTCCTTCAGACATTGAAGGGACCTTGTGGATCCACCTTGTTTGTTGATCGCAGAGGTGAAGGGCATTTCCTGTTCTCTCTCAATGTCGACTTCTTCAATGTCGAGGGAAACTTGCAGCACAATGTGAAGATGTCCTATGGGATCATTTCATGTGCATGCCTGAACCTTCCTCTCAACGACCACTACAAGATGGAAAACATGTACTTGGCAGGGATCATCCCCGGTCCTAATGAGCCTTCCAGTGATCAACTCAACTTCTTTCTTGACCCCCTTGTTGACGATATGGTGGAAAGTTGGACATGGGATATCCAGTTCTCGCACACTGCTCTTCACATGGAACAAGTTACATGGTCAGCTATAGCATGCGTTGTATGCAATCTTCCTGCTGCACAGAAGACCGCCCAGTTGGCTGCTGCTACAAGCCATTTTTATTGCAGCACTTGCCATTGTTTTCACCTCAAGGCTCTAGGGAGAACCGATG
>JBBPKW010000519.1:0-15027 GCA_038089475.1 Boletus aff. vermiculosoides | reverse complement strand
TTTAATAAATTTGGGCTAGGCGCAACAACGTCGCAGGTCGGTCCAGGTGACCAACACTTCATAACTTGAGGCTTCTCGATAGATGGAAAGAAGTCTACAAGCGCCCCGTCAATCTGACAATCGACGAAGTGGCCCATGGCTAGGTTGCAAAGCATAGCAACATGACTTTGATGGGCAAGAGAGCAGGTCGCGAGAACAGAAGACTCTTCCAAGTCAAATTAATCAATAAACCATGGTCAGCCGGGAGTAGTGTTTGCACAGTATCAACTTGAACCGACTCACGTCATTACCGTGAGCCGAAGCAGCTGCCAAATGAACACTCGTTGGTTGAAGGTCGTAAGATATGGCACCATGCATCCGTGGGAATCAGAATTGCACCTTTGACGCAGGATAAATACAGTAAATTCGAAGTGACCACCCCTGGATCCAGCTACGCATCAGTATTATTCCTGCAACATCCTTCTTAATGAATCACCTTTTGCAAGCTGGGTTGCGATGTGCCAGGGGAAGTGATAATATAATCAGGAGGGTCAGTGTCAGTAGATATGACATCGACTTCGTGATCAAACTCAAGCGCAATAGGATTGAAGCTGAAAGTGACACCGGGACGTCAATGGAGAGTCCATCTTGTATGTAGCTGAACGGGAGTGTGGTGCTTGGTTCGGGAAACCACAATAGGTATCCACGATTGTTTGGAAGACATTTTGCATACAAGTCTTTCGGGGGGTCGTCCATTAAACTGTCACTTCGAGCATGAAGAATGAGATGGACCGCCGCGCGAAGTGATCCTGGGCTGTAGCGTAGCTTGAGCTGCACAGGTCAGATCAGCCTCCAAGTGAATAGTTCATAGTTCGCCCGAGACAATTCCAAGCAGCAGAGAAGGCCCATTGGGCCTCTCTACTCGATCTGGCTACCGCAAGGCTAGACCTCACGGTCCCCCTCTGAATGGGAACTAACTCACATATGATGATAGACGTCTTTATTCATACCCGAAATGTGTTGGTAAGTTGAGATGCACCCTCGCTCGTACTAACGCGCCAAGTCACAGTTCCCGGACAGCAACGGTCACGCCGGGCCAGTGCCTGTGATCATCATCTACTACCTGGCCGCCGGATGGCAACAAAGACTACCATGATAATACGGGGATACTACAAACGGGCTGCATCATACATATACATGCATTACAGAAAGCGATGCGAACTACGACAACATCCCAACGGTCAAGTCCGAGATCGCGGGAGCAACTAGTCCAGAAACAGCTGAGACAACGGAACCCGCCCCCTCCAAGAACAACACTACAAGATATCTAGTGTCCGTATCTTCTGTGCGAGATTGCGAGGTGAAACATTCTCGAGTAGCCGCGCGACGATGAGGTGATCAGATCCAACGCGTTTGTATTCGTTGTAGGATAGAGGAACGAGCAGTAGTGCGCCGAAAGGCTGTCTGAGACGCGCAAAAAGATGTAACGCTCTAGTAGGTTTGTCGTGGGAAGGAGATGCAATGTGTGATGTAGAGGGAGTGACCGCGTCGGAATCATCCCCGCCATCATCCAGATCCTCGTAGGGGAGGGCAGGGTCGAGAAGGCACCGGAGCCACGGATGCACGAGCACCAAATTGTCCAGCCTAGACAGGTCTTCCACTGTCTCGATCTCGATATCCCCGAGTCCGGATGTCATGGCGCGATAAACATGATGAGGGTTACCACTCGAGACCAATGGTCCCCTCAGTGGAAACATGATGCAGGATAAACTCAATCGGCGGCTGACAAGACGTGGTGATGGGAGACCGACGACTCGATCATATAGCATTAAAGCCGAGTCGAGATGTGAGGACGTCCGTAGTTCCACGACCAAAGCATCCATCTTGTCATCTTCAATCAGCGACGGGATATAGGGTGAAGCTAGTTCGCGATATACACCAATCTCCGCAGGAAGGCAGCTGTTATAGTCGGATGCCTTCCCTGTCCAGGCTAGAATAGTAACGTCACCTGATCGAGTCAACACCTCTTGCAATAGGCGACCCAGGGCACGTTGTTGGCCCTCGCCGTATGTGACTGGGATCGAGACATCAAATATTCCGAAGAGTGCGTAGGCTATATCCTCTTGTTTCGTAGCGATGCGCGATGCGGCAAGACAGAGTTTCTGTCGTACATTCTCTGATCCAGGTCGGAGAGAGAGCAGGACTTCTACATCAACACCGTTCGCGGCCGCCATCTCGTCCATGATTGAAGGTGATTCCTTGTGGTTATATGCAGTCTCGTGGGGAAGATAAGGTTTCCAATCTTCAGTGTAGAAGCGGATGACGCGAGATGCAAAGAACTCTTGCAGTGTCCATGCGCGTGTATTCCAGAAACACCTCACAAGAGCACGCAGCTCCGAGTCGGATCGTACACCTTTGAGGTGAACGATTGTGAGCGCGGATTTGTGGTACCATTGGAACATTGATGTCAAGGATTCCTGAAGGACCGGGCCGTCCATTTTGTTGATACAACACGTATCAGACCACGCCCACCGCAGGCCAGCTTCCCGCACGGTCATACAGAACATTACCACCTTCGACATTCTTGGTGATGCTGCCAATTTGTGTACCGATTCATGGAGAACATCTTGGAACAGCGGCTCAGCTCCTTCCCAGGTATGAGAGAACGTGGCATATCGAAAGTATTCCCGAACGGTCCGCGAGATGCGAGAGTCGTCGCGCCTTGTCGTGATGGATGCAACGAGCTCCTTGAATTTTGGATCGGCTTCGAATTCCTCCAATCGCTCCTGCTTGTCACAAAGACGACCAGTCTCCGTGTTAATGAGGACGAGCGGAGCGTCCCGCTGAGCCCGCTTAGCAGAATTGCGAATTGCCGCCATCGTTTGCGATGGGCTCACATAGTAGTTACGCAATTCTGCAACAGGCAAAACCCTCAGAGTATGCTTTCATGAGAGTCAGAAAATGTTTACTCCGAGTAATGGCATCCGGAGATTCTTCGATCTTCACAAGCATATCGTTATGCGCATTGATTGCTTCATCGTAACGTCGAGCACCAAGTAGTGCTGCATGCTTTCTTCCGTACCCACGTGGAGACGATGGGTCGAGTTTGATCACCTGGAATCGCATTAACTATTTACTGTGGTGTTAACCAGGATACACGTGCCGCATTGGCATCTTCCAGCGAATCCTCCCATGATCCGGTTCTAGCTCGTGCTCTGCTTCGTTTGATCAAAAGGTCGGCCGATAAAGGATCGAAGGTGAGTGCTGTGGTGTAGTGGACGATAGCATTCTTGTATGAGGCAGAGTCCATGTCGACATCTCCACGTTGCTCTAATGCCTTGAGAGAACGCGCTTTGAAGTCTAATATTCAATGTCAGGGAGCATCGAGGGCCACGAATCAGGTAGCAAATCCTCACTTGCAACCCACTCTTCATCTATAGAATTTGTTTTCTTCTCTGGGCTACTTGTCGATGTGTGGAAAGAATTTCTACGTCGCCCATCGTGGCCACCCGTGTCCCCCCCTAGCTCGCTCTGGAACTGTTGGAAACACTCGATCGCCTCCGAAATGCGACCGCCCTGTTCGAGAACATCGCAGATTGCCCGGTGGATGAGAAACCTTGGCACCTTGAACTGATTTGCAAACACTGTCAACGACCGCCGTCAGACTATCATGCAGAGCGTACCTTGATGGCAGCACTCAGTGCTTCGCTGACTGAACTACGAATCAGCACTGTGGTTGCCCACTTCATTAGCAACGTGATTGGGGTGGAGGGACCGAGCAACAACGCAGCAGAGTAGGCTGCAACCACTTCTTCCAGTTTCTCGGAGTTTGATGCCTTCTCTCCCATGATTTCCAGCCTTGATATGCATTGGTTTCTGAACTCTGATCGTAGACATTCAATACTTTATCCTGATGTGCAACGCCAACAC
The DNA here is from genome assembly GCA_038089475.1 of Boletus aff. vermiculosoides. Lineage (NCBI taxonomy): Eukaryota > Fungi > Basidiomycota > Agaricomycetes > Boletales > Boletaceae > Boletus > Boletus aff. vermiculosoides. Next base: position 11,118 of record JBBPKW010000519.1, on the reverse strand, counting down.
TCACTAGCAAGCCAGTCCATTATGAGTCTGTTGGCTTTGACTTCCTCGCTGACGGTATTGGTGATCTCGAGAAGAGAGAGCGCAGCATCGATTACCCGACCCTCGGCATACAGGACTTCGCAACGATGTTTTTCCTCGTGCGCACGAAGCATCAGGTGGAGGCTATCCGCTCTGTGTTGTGAGTCGGAGAGCTGGTTACGGAGTTGCTGAATTACTTCTTCGAGACGCACAATTTTGCTGTCTAATAGACGCGGGCGTCAATGCACCTTGACTCAACGTGACGATGGACGCACTCGAATTCCCCTCCTGTAAACGAAGGGACCCGTTCATTTTGTTGAGGCTATCCATCTCTCGAGCAGCCGCGCTTCGGGATTCAGAGAGCTGGTTACGGAGCTCCTGGACGGTATCTTCGAGACGTGCAATTCTGGTGTCTGATGAACGTGGATGTCAACGACACGCGAGTCAGGGTGGTAATAAACTCACTTGAGCTCTCTTCCTGTGCGCGAAGGGACCTAATTGTCTCTTCGAGATCGGCCTTTTCGACTTCCTTGCGCCGCCTGGCCTGCTCTGCGAGATTCTGCAGCAGTCAACAACACGGGGTCTCATGCCGCGAGATGCAGGTGCACTTACAATGTCAGAATATGGTGAGGGAAGGACGTCGCAGAGACTGCGAAGGGTGATTGTCTCGCCTCCACCGATTACAAGGTCGTAGTTTGCTGAGATAGCGATTAACTCGACATCAGCTGGATGCTGGATGACAGACCCAATTTGCCTGTGAGTCGTAGTGTCCCAGAACGAGATAGACGACTTTGCGGCAACTGCGATGAGTCTGCCGTTGCTTGCCAGGGTGATGCACTGGGAACCACGAATCCCGAACTGGGGTTCGTTGCCATAAATGCGCCATTGAGAGAGCGTCCTTCCGGTGGACACGTCGAGACGGTTGATGTTGCCGTCGTGGGATAAGACAAAGAGTTGCTTGCCGTCGCTGGTCCAAGCGAGGGATTGAAACAAGGGGACTTCGATTAGAACGTCGACTAGGAGGCGGCCGCCCTGACTGTCGTAGATCCTAACAGACTTTGTGCGCCACGTGGCACTGGCGATGCGACGTCCGTCGTGCGAGAATCTAACTACGGCAACAGCGCTGTCGTGTTTCAAAGGGCCAAGCAGTTGCTTGCCAGTCGAGAGCGACCAGACACAGGCAGTGAAGTCAGTCGATCCAGTCGCAATTCTCGTCCCATTCGGAGAGACGTCCACCGCCCACACCTCACTCCTGTGTCCTTTGAACGTGGTCACCTTTTCGTGGTTCTCCGCATTCCATACCGTGACCTCGCCAAGTTCCGTCCCACTCACGACCCACTTTCCATCTCGTGACACTGCGATGCTGTAAACACCACTCCCCGCATCCATTGGTGCCCCCACCTCCTTACCATCTTCTACTCGCCAACGTCGAATCTTTCCTGTCATATCACCGCTCACGACATGCTTCCCATCAAAGAGGAAGGTGATTGAGTATATGACGCCTCGACCTTCGATTTCGATCGGTTGTGCTTGCTGTGGGTGAACCATGCTCGAAGAGGAACTGTTTTCACTCGACTCTTGGATCCCCGTCAGTGTTGCACCCTCAGACATCTCGCCCAGATGCTCACCATTCCTTGACCACCTGCTCATGTTCGAATACATACGCAGCAAGCAACAGAGCGTCGGAAAGGAGGATGCGTGGTGGTCCATCCGTGGTACGCCAATGTCACCTGGCATACACGTGCCTCCCTATTGATATACATCAGTTCACACACCTATAATCATCTCTCGGCGTCCGTTCCCACTCCACCGAAATCGTGCTGGTAACATGAGAGTGGCATGAGAGTTGTCGATGGGGAAAATCACGGTCCAAGCTGCTCAGGCTGGAAATGGGAAGCAGCGACTAAAGAACGAGATGGAGCCATTGTTCGCGCTTCGAAGGGGATTAGTCCCTGGGCTATTATCGTGAAGAGGTGCAGAAGCCCATGATGATTGGACGACGGTTGTCCCTACCTGGGTCAACGTCGCAGTTGGCAAAGCAAGGAGAGGAGTCAGACAGGGCAACATTGTGCACTGTGCAGATACAGCGAACCTCTTCGACATGTCTTGCCTGACATCTTGACTGTGTGCAAGTAAATCATGTTCCGTGCCACGGGCCCCGGGCCTCACTCACACTCATACCCATGGTGGCAGGCACAGACACAGGCACCTGATTCTCGTTCATGATCCCAAGCACACCGTCAGATCTCTCCGTCTCGTCCACCGCCAACCTATCCTCCTCACTCCACGCATGCCACAAATCCTCTCCATCCCTGTCTCCCTCCCGATCGCCCCCCCTCCGGTACACATTCCCAAAAGTCTTCATCCTGCTCATCGAATTCGAGCGGTACCCGTCCCTCTCCACCCCCACCCCTGCCATGTACACCCCGCATCGCAGGCTCGGGTTCACGCCCACCCCTCACCCGATCCATCTCCCTTCGAATCATCCCACCAACGCCCTCCATCATCCTTATTGGAATCCTTCCACCCATGTTCATTCCAGATAACGCCACGCGCGTCCCCGAACCATTCCAAGATGTTCCCATCCTCACCTGGACTGCTGCGCTGCCCCATTCAGCAATATCGGAATCGTCGCGCGTCCACCTCCCACACTGAGATCGTACGCCATCTCGGCGCTCATCGCGCTCGCCAACGGTTCGTCAAACGATGATGCGTCATGTGCGTGTAAGTAAAGATGTGCATGGGGATGAGGATGAGATCGGGAATGGGAATGGGAATGGGAATGAGATCGGGCGTGCAGATGGTCGGACGGGAGGCCAAGTCCTCGACGAAATGTGCTCGCTGGACCCAGCAAAGGCACTCACCTCGACTTCTTTCCGTACGTCGATCTTGTCCCCAGCTAATCTGTGTCGTCGTATGAACGCATGATAATCCTCTCTGAGGGTATAAAACAAGAACTAGTGCGAAGGATAGATCGAACGGGACATGAGACCCGGGGCACGCGTGGCACACGTCGACAATTCTGCATGTGCAAGCGAGCCGCGTCGAGATCGATACATGTCAACAATCAAGACGAGATGAGACGAGAGAAGAATCGAACTCAGTAGACAGCCGAGACTTTGGCTGATCCCCAATTTCACGCACCACACGCTTTACCTCCCCCCAATCACACCGTCTCTTCAACTGCCACGTTGCCACAGTATTCTCCTTCCCCGCCAGCTCGGTCGCCGCCTCGAACATTCGCTGCCTCAACGTTCAACACCGAGGGTTCCTGGTAGTGTCTCTACTCGATGTGTGCATTGGCGGCGACACACTCAGGCGACCCGCAGGATCGACACCCGCCGACGAGAAAGTGGCTGCTATGCAAAACGCACAAGACGTCAGTCTCAACCTCGAAAGTGAGAAAGCAGGTCAAAACGCTCACATGCTTGTCGACGTTCCATGTCTTGGTGTCCACGTGACTCCTGAGATCAGGCTGTCCCCCGTACGGATTGATTGCAAAGATATACCGTGCCCTTGCCGGTCCCAACAGCGACCCACCCGGGGTCCATACCTCGAATGACGGTAGGTGTATGATCGCGACGAAGATTGTGCACGCGCCACGGTACCTCCTCCTGCGGACTCGGTGGGGGAACTAACCCAAGTCCAGCGCCGGCGTTCCTTCCATCCTTCCCACTCCCACCACCATCCGCATTACACCCACCCTCGACTTACCGCTCACCCCTCTCAACACATGTGCGCGCCGTCGAAGTTGAAAGATACACAACCGGTCCGCCCTTGGGCCCAACGAGAAGCACATGCGCAAAGGTAAGATGACTAATCGGCTGGTACTTGGCGGCGACGAACTCAACGATGACCCAGGGATGCGGTGAAGCACGGCTACTCAGACTGGGGAGCCCGAGCCCCGAAGCGGTCATCGAGGACTTTGACGTAAGAGCCAGTAGCAGATGCTATTCTGGACGGGCAAAGCGTCACGTTCGTCTTCGACGTCGCCCGAGGGCGTGGCTTCGCCATGTCGAGTAGTTTCCCTCGTTTAGCCGAATAATTCCCACCTTTACCCACCCCACCAAATACGAGTTGAAGCCTGAGATGCGCTTCCTTTCCCCAAAGTCAGAAACGCTAGACCTTACACAAAAAAAAGATCACACACTGATGGATGGGTATCCATCCGATCCCAGACTAGATTCTCACATCCGATGAAGCTGAACAAGAACGCAAACACGACCGCTGTTCAAGCACGACCCCAAGCATGGTGAGCACGATCGCGCATATGCACAGCCGTCCCCGACTCACCCAACAATGTCACTCCAACGTTTTGACCAAATTTAACGGCCATCACGACACAGCTGACGATGACGCTCAAAATCAGCACCAAGCCCCACATCCTGAGAGGAACACATTCACTCGCGGGGACAGGATCCATGAAGTCCCTTCCCTCGTCGGTGAGTTAGCGTCGGAGGGTTGCCTTTGAAAGTGCTCCGTGACGGAGGAGACCATCGTTCGGGTGGCGGCGTAAATGGGTCTCCAGTTGTACTCCACTTCAGCAGAGCTCGTACAGAGGAGCATCAATGTGGCCAAACCTAGTACATTGCTCCGTATGTACATGGCTCGCAATCCATGTACTCTTCTTCCACGACCACTCCACCCCCAGCGAGGTCCGAAGGCCAGTCGCTCAACAGGTCTTCCCTGTGGTTTTTGGTCTCGGAATTAGCCGGTGCCCTGAGTTCCTGCCAGCATCCATATGGTGCCAGCGGATGTAACCAGCCCGATCTTTCCCTCCGAGGTCAGGGTAAGTCCGTGCGCGGGAGATATTTTCTTGACGTGCTTGGAACCAGCCCATGGATGTCCTTGTGCAAAGCCGTTTGTGTCCCACCAATCCGGATTCCCATTGACATCCTGACCTTTGCATCGTATGTCCTTCCACTCGTGCTCGGGTGTTTCGTTATAGCAGTGTTGGTTGTCACCCGTCGGACGCCGTAACGCACTGTCCAAGTTGTATTCCGGCCAATTGTCACGTTATTAGCCTGGCATGCAGCAGCTACTGTGGACATGTGGTTTTCGGGTGAGCTCAATCGAAAGTTCCACAATACCATATTTGTAGTAAGTTATCGTGAGTATTTGCCCCACAGCAACTCTAACTAGACGGCGAACTCATAGTATGCTCAAACGTCTGCGCAACTTCACCCACCTCAGTGTGCCAATCTTGCTGGTAGTGACTGATCGGCGATATCTACCACTATTTGGCCGTTTGCCCTCGCCCATTTCAATGCTTGGGATCGTGGTCACATTCCTTATCGGCGCAAATTCGGCGGTGGTCTAATTTGTTGACGTGGCCGCCATGATCGACAGTCATCCCATCGAACAAAATACACCTGGCGATACCGGAACTCACGCCAACTGAGCATACATCGCAACCTCCCGACGAGGATGGCGAAATCGTACACAAAGAGTACATATACAGAACCCGGAATTACTATCAATGTTCGGTTTGGCCCACGGATACATGAAGAAACACAAGGTAATTATAAAGGGTGTATGGCAGTTCTCCCCAATGATGAGTCTCTGACGACGCTGACCTTGGATAGATCAGGACGAGAGATTTTTCTTGGCATTCGGTCGATCCGACGGACACGAGGACAGCAGCAGGGGTAAAGAAGATTGATCGAATTGTCACGGTCGTTGATACACATTTGAACCGCAGTTTGTAGGGATCTCTCGACCGCGGGATAGCTCTGCGGATGCGAGAGGCGTGCAGCGGTCAGTGCGAATATACACAGTACTATGGATTACTATGGATTATTCGTCATCGTCATTGATCTAACGGCACTAAACCAACCGGGACGCCATTCTTCGTGATGCGACGCTCCATGTGTCGGTGTGTTCAAGTTCAGTTGCAACGACGTGGATCATGATGGTGACAACAGCATTGATTTGGTTGGTCCCATTTTGATGCTGTTCTTACGGTAATACAACGAACCGCAAGACGGAGTATATTGGCGATGATAAGACTGCGAGGGATCGAGGGAAGAAGGATTTACGGATGGAGAAACAGATGAGGTCCAGCAATAAATCCCAGTGCGATTTACATGGCAATTATCAGTCTTTATTCTGCTCGAGATGTGCACTGGTTGAGATGTGCCCTCGCTTGTACTAACGAGACCAAGCTCCCGGACAGCAGTCACGCCGGTGCGTGTGATCATCCTCTACTGCTTCAAATTGGGCGCTGGATTAGTACAACGACTGCCACGATGACGATAACACAGGGATACTACAAAGAAACCGATACATATGTATTACAGAGAGCGATGCGAAATGCGACAACATCCCAATGGTCAAGTCCGAGATCGCAGGAGAAACAAGTGCGGAAACAGCCAAGACAGCAGAACCCCCCCCCCCCTCCAAGAACAACACTACAAGATATCTAGTGTCCGTATCCACTGTGCGAGATTGTGCGGTGAAATGTTCTCGAGTAGCTGCGCGACGATGAAGTGATCAGATCCAATACGTTTGTATTCGTTGTGGGATAGATGAACGAGCAGTAGCGCGCCGAATGGCTGTCTGAGACGCGCAAAAAGGCGTAACCCTCGAGTAAGCTTGTCGTATGAAGTGGATGCGGTGTACGATATAGAGGGAGTCACCGCGTCGGAACCGTCCCCGCCATCATCCAGATCCTCGTAAGGGTGGGGTCAAGAAGGCACCGGAGCCACGGATGCACGAGCACCAGCTTGTCCAGCCTAGACACTGGCGAGTCCTCAGTTGTCTTGATCTCGACATCCCCGAGTCCGGATGTCATGGCGCGATAAACATCATGAGAATCACCACTCGAGACTAATGGTCCTCTCAGTGGAAACATGATGCAGGATAAACTCAATCGGCGGCTGACAAGACGCGGTGATGGGAGACCGACGACTCGATCGTATAGCGTTAAAGCCGAGTCAAGATGTGAGGACGTCCGTAGTTCCGCGACCAAGGTATCCATTTCGTCATCTTCAATCAGCGACGGGATAGAGGGTGACGCTGCCTCGCAATATACCCCAATTTCCGTGGGAAGGCAGCTGTTATAGTTGGATGCCTTCCCTGTCCATGCTAGAATTGTAACGTCACCCGACCGAGTCAACACCTCTTGCAACAGGCGACCCAGGGCACGTTGTTGACCCTCATGGAACAGCGGCTCGGCTCCTTCCCAGGTATGGGAGAACGTGGCGTATTGAAAGTGTTCCCGAACGGTCCGCGAGATGCGAGAGTCGTCACGCGTTGCTGTGATGGATGCAACGAGCTCCTTGAATTTTGGATCGGCTTCGAATTCCTCCAATCGCTCCTGCTTGTCACAAAGACGACCAGACTCCGTGTTAATGAGGACAAGGGGGGCATCCCGCTGAGCCCGTTTGGCAGAGATGCGAATTGCCGCCATCGTCTGGGATGGGCTCAAATACTGGTTACACAATCCTGAAACAGGCAAAATCCTCAGAGTATGCTCTCGTGAGAGTCAGAAAATGTTTACCCCGAGTAACGGCATCCGGAGATTCTTCAAGCTTAACGAGCATATCGTGATACGCATTGACTGCCTCATTGTAACGTCGAGCAACAAGTAGTGCTGCACGCCTTCTTCCGTACCCACGTGGAGACGACGGGTCCAGTTTGATCACCTGGAACCGCATTAACTATTTACCGCGCTATCAACCAGGATACACGCACCGCATCGGCATCCTCCAGCGAATCTTCCCATAATTCGATCCCAGCTCGTGCTTTGCTTCGCTTGGTCAAAAGATCGGCCGTAGAGGATCAAGGGTGAGTGCTGTAGTGTAATGGGCGACAGCATCCTTGTATGAGGCAGAGTCCATGTCGACATCTCCACGTTGTTCTAATGCCTTGAGATAACGCCCTTTGAAGTCTGATATCCAATGTCAGGGGGCATCGAGGGTCACGAACCAGGTAGTAAATCCTCACCAGCAACCCACTCTTCATCTACAGACATTCTTTCCTTTGCGGGGATGTTCGTCGTCGTGTGCAAGGAATCTCTATGTCGCCCATCGCGGCCACCCGTGCCCTCTCCTAGCTCGCTCTGAAACTGTCGGAAACACTCGATTGCCTCCGAAATGCGACCGCCCACTTCGAGAGCATCGCATATTGCCTGGTAGACCAGAAACCTCGGCACCTTGAACTGATTCGTAAACACTGTCAACGACCGCCGTCAGACTATCATGCAAACCCTACCTTGATGGCGGCAGTCAATGTTTCGCTGGCTGAGCTATGAATGAGCATTGTGCTTGCCCACTTCATTAATAACGTGTTCGTGGTGGAGGGACTGAGTAACAACGCCGTAGAGTAGGCTGCAACTGCTTCGTCTTGTTTCTCGGAGTTTAATGCCTCATCTCCAATCATTTCCAGCCCCGATATGCATTGGTCTTTGAACTCTGATCGTAGACATTCAATACTTTATCCTGATGTGCAACGCCAAAACTCACTAGCAAGCCAGTCCATTACGAGTTCGTTGGCTTTGACTTCCTCGCTGACGGTATTGGTGATCTCGAGAAGAGAGAGCGCAGCATCGATTACCCGACCCTCGGCATACAGGACTTCGCAATGATGTTTTTCCTCGTGCGCACGAAGCACCAGGAGGAGGCTATCCGCTCTGTGTTGTGAGTCGGAGAGCTGGTTACGGAGTTGCTGAACTACTTCTTCAAGACGCACGATTTTGCTGCCTAATAAATGCGGACATCAATGCACCTTGACTCAACGTGGCGATGGGCGCACTCGAATTCCCTTCCTGTAAACGAAGGGACCTGTTCATTTCGTTGAGGCTATCCATCTCTCGAGCAACCGCGCTTCGGGATTCACAAAGCTGGTTACGGAGCTCCTGGACGGTATCTTCGAGACGTGCAATTCTGGTGTCTGATGAACGTGGATGTCAACGACACGCGAGTCAGGGTGGTAGTAAACTCACTTGAGCTCTCTTCCTGTACACGAAGGGACCTAATTGTCTCTTCGAGATCGGCCTTTTCAGCTTCTATGCGACACCTGGCCTGCTCTGCGAGAATCTGCAGCAGTCAACAACACGGGGTCTCATGCCGCGAGATGCAAGTGCACTTACATTGTCAGAATATGGTGAGGGAAGGACGTCGCAGAGACTGCGAAGGGTGATTGTCTCGCCTCCACCGATTACAAGGTCGTAGTTTGTTGAGATAGCCATTGACCAGACGTCAGCTGGATGCTGGATGACAGACCCGATTTTCTTGTGCGTCTTCGTGTCCCAGAACGACACAGATGAGTCTGCGGAAGCCGCGATGAGTCTCCCGTTGCTTGCCAGGGCGATGCACCCAGATTTGTTGTTGTGAATGGGCCATTGAGAGAGTGTTGTCCCGGTGGACACGTCGAGACAGTGGATGTTGCCGTCGCGAGATAGGACAAAGAGTTGCTTGCCGTCGCTGGTCCAAGCGAGGGACTGTGGCGAATCGACTGCGATTGGGATGTTGACGAGGAGGCGGCCGTCCTGACTGTCGTAGATCCGAACAGACTTTCGTCGCTCCCGGGCAAACGTGGCAGTGGCGATGAGGCATCCGTCGGGTGAGAATTTGACCGCCGCAACGCCGTAGTCGTGTTCCAATGGGCCGAGCAGTCGCTCGCTAGTCGAGAGCGACCAGATGCAGGCAGTCTCGTCATCCGATCCGGTCGCGATCCTCGTCCCATCTGGAGAGATGTCCACCGCCCACACCGTAAACTCGTGTCCTTTGATCGTGGTCACCTTTCCGTGGCTTTCCGCATTCCACACCGTCACGCCACTTCCCGTCCCACTCACGATCCACTCTCCATCTCGTGGTACCGCGATAACCAAAATACCACTCTCCGCATACATTGGCGTCCCCACCTCCTTGCCATCTTCCACTCGCCATCGTCGAATCGTTCCTTCTTCATCACCGCTCGCGACATGCTCCCCATCGACGAGGAACGCGCGACTGATAATATGTGGCGTCGACCATCAATCTCGATCGGTTGTGCTCGCTGTGGGTGAACCGTGCTAGAGGAAGAACTATTTTCACTCGACTCTTGGATTTCCGTTAGCATCGCATTCTCAAACGTCTCGCCCAAGTACTCACTATTCCTTGACCACCCCCTTTCGCTCGAAGACATACTCAGCCAGGTGACAGAGTGCTGGAAAGAACAATGTGCGGTCGTCTATTCGTGGTACGTCAATGTCGCCTGGCATACACGTGCCTCCTTATCGATATAGCATCAGTTCACACACCTATAATCATCTCTCAGCACTTGTTTTCACTCCACCGAAATCATCGTCACTTTGGTGGTGACATGGGAGTTGTCGATGGGGAAAATCGTCGTCCAAGCTGTTCAAGTTGAAAATGGGAGGCAGCGACTGAACGAGCTGCCCAACGGTCTCGCCGCTGGCGAGTCGCTTCCGAAAATTTCTGTTTTAAGAGTGTTATATTTTGAATTCCACAGGTTGTAAACCAACTATATTCGAACTTGCATTCAACATGGTTGCGACCCCAGCGAATATCAGGTTCTTCAATTTCGCTCTTTGTCAGTGTGTGGTTCCAGGCAGTGCGCTCGGCTTCGTGGATATGTCCTCATTAACGACGCCTGTATCTACAGTGAGAATCTAAAATGACCGGATATCTTCCAACATGTCATGTCGAGCATTCGCAGAACACAAAGGCACCTCTATGGGTGGGCTGTCATGGCAGCATTGCACGAGAAACGCAAGCGTGATGGACGTAACTATTGCAACGCCTCTGAACAACTATGATATGGAACGCCACGTCAATCTTGGCTGGGCCGGAAACCTTAATCAAGCCCTGGACATGTCGTGCTCAAACCTTGTAGCCCACGGAAAGTAAACAAAGCGATCCAAATTATAATGCCAAATCTCGGGGGCGGCAAATGTTGGATTATTGTGAGAGTCTAGCACATTGTCAACGAGCTTTCCGATATGTCATCTTCTCCCACAGAAGTGGCAAGGCAGAGAACCTCTGCACCGTGATTTCGGGGATCAATCCGCATATAGTCTGCCGACGGAAGCCATGCCTACGGCCATCAAGCCGTAGACATTTTGTAGAACCGCCGGCGAGGCTGGGTACCGTTGGG
>JBBPKW010000518.1:0-15067 GCA_038089475.1 Boletus aff. vermiculosoides | reverse complement strand
TTTGTTGTTCGCTCCTACAGTAGTCGGAGTCCACTGTCTTCGCTTTCCTTCAGTTTCTGACAGTGGACTCCAGGTATGTCGCATTTTAGATTACTTGCAATATAGTTTCTGACAGTGGACTCCAGCTGTGAGATTCCAGCTGTTTAACACATGACCTTCTCTCGGCCTCATGGACCGCCTCTGTTTGACCATCATCTCAGAACGCGCTGATTTCGACGAGCGCACTCTCCCGGTGGTGCCAACCATGACATTGCCATCAGCATCGCATCATCCACTTCCAAAGGACCCACCATATGTTCCTCCTGATGTCTCTGGTGACGAGGACAATGAAAGCGACGATCCCAGGGTTCTCCCATCGCCTCCAGCAGTGCCTGTCGCACCCCCTGCAGCTCCTCCACCTCAAATCATTGAACCAGTCAGTCCCATTGGCATAGGTGCTAGACTCCCTCGCAGAAATCGCCAGCGACCCTGAGATGTTAAACAGCTGAGCAGGGTAGCTGGAGTCCGATGTCAGAAACTAAAATTGAATGCCTACAATGTACAGGCTACATACCTGGAGTCCGATGTCAGAAACTAAAGAGAACTGACATGGGACTCGCAGGCTCTACAGGACGAAGCAATAACAATAATAAACAAAAATACTGTGTGCCACAATGTGGCACATGCTTACAGTGCGCACTCAGAAGGCACACAACACTACAACGAGACGAGGCAGATCAGTTGCGTCAGGCTGCGCTGAAGGAGCTCGAAGCGCACAAGGAGAATGGGACATGGATCCTGGTGCCTCGGCCCAAAGATAGGCCAGTAATTGGGTCGAGATGGGTGTTTTACCAAGAAGTACCATGCTGATGGGTCATTTGAGCGATACAAGGGTCGTTTGGTCGCTCAGGGCTTCTCCCAACGTCCTGGATTTGAATACCTTGAGGTGTTTTGCTCCCACAGTGCGCCTTCCCACTCTCCGCGTTATTCTCACTCTTGCAGCGATTCATGACCTCCATTTGTGGTCTGTCGACATCTCGCATGCATATCTCAATGGCGAGATTGACTGTGATGTCTATAAGGAGCAGCCAAAGGGATTTCCACAGGGCAAGCCAAAGGAAATGGTCTGTCTCCTAAAGAAGGCACTCTATGGCACCCAACAGGGCGGAAATCGCTGGAATCGCAAGATGTGCACCACCCTGCAGTCCTTGGGCTACGAGCAGACCTATTCCGACGCAGCTGTCTACATCTATACAAAGGGTGATGTCCAGATCATGCTACCTGTGTTTGTGGACGACATGACATTTGCGTCGCGCTCTGAGCATGCCATCAAGCAGGCTATCGCAGACCTGAGCAGTCACTTCAAATTGCGCGATCTGGGGCCAACCACAGAGATTCTAGGCATTAAGATCAATCGAGATCGCTCCAGACGCTCCCTGACCATCTCCCAGCGCCAGTACTGCCTTGAAATCCAATCATGAAGCACACCATCATCTCAGAATGTGCTGATTTCAACAAGCATACTCTTCCAGTCGTGCCAACCACAACATTGCCATCACATAATCCACCTCCAAAGGACACACTATATGTTGCCCCTAATATCCCTGGTGATGAGAACAACGAGAGTGATGATTCCAGGGTTTTACCTGCTGGGGGGCTCCTGTTACTCATATGGAAACAGCAGGCAGCACCTCCATCAGCTCTAGCAGTGCCTATCATGCCACCTGCAGCTCCTCCATCTCAAATCGTCAAACCAGTCAGTTCCATTGGAATAGGTGCTAGACTTCCTCACAGAAATTGCCAGTGACCTCGAGAATGGTGGAAACTCAGTCCAGCTCAACTTGTCAACAAATTCAGATGACTCAGATGAAGAGACAGACATGGCTGCCACTTTCAGTGCCTTGACAGTGCACCCAAGGTCAATGAAAGTGGCTCTATGACAAGAGGATGCAGATCAGTGGCATGCAGCTGTACTGAAGGAGCTCGAAGTGCACAAAGAGAATGAAACATGGACTCTTGTGCCTAGGCCCAAAGACAGGCCAGTGATTGGGTCAAGATGGGTGTTCACCAAGAAGTACCATGCTGATGGCTCATTTGAGTGATATAAGGGTCGTTTGGTTGCTCAGGGCTTCTTGCAACATCTTGGATTTGAATACCTTGAGGTGTTTGCTCCCAGTGCACCTTCCTGCTCTTCACATTATTCTTGCTCTTGCAGCAATTCATGACCTTCATTTGTGGTCTTCGACATCTTACATTGACTGTAATGTCTACATGAAGCAGCCAGAGGGATTTTCACAAGGAGATTCAAAGAAAATGGTGTGTCTGCTGAAAAAGGCTCTTTATGACATCAAACAGGGTGGAAATCGCTGGAATTGCAAGCTGTGCACCATCCTGGAGTCTTTGGGCTGCAAGTAGACCTATTCTGATCCAGCTGCCTACATCTATATAAAATGTGATGTCCAGATCATGCTGCCTGTCTTTGTCGATGACATCACCCTTGCACCGCACTCTGAGCATGCCATCAAGCAGGCCATCACAGATCTGAGCAGTCACTTCAAATTGTGTGATCTGGGGCCAACCACAGAGATTCTTGGCATCAAGATCAATCGAGATTGCTCCAGATGCTCCCTCACCATTTCCCAGCACTAGCACAATCTCAACATGCTTGCTTGCCTCACCATGGCAAACTGCAAGCCTGTCCCCACTCCCATGGAACCTGGATTGTCCTTGTTGTGTGATCAGAGTCCCAAGTGTTAAACAGCTGGAATCTCACAGCTGGAGTCCACTGTCAGAAACTGGAGAAAAGCGAAGACAGTGGACTCCGACTACTGTAGGAGCGAACAACAAACAAATAACAACAACAACAATGCGCCACACTGTGCCACAATGTTCTAAGTACGAAAATAGAGTGCGCAATCAATGATTCCAACACCAAGACAGCTGAGAATCACAATTTCATGTGCTCTGTCAATTATGGTGGTGCTATTGGCTCTCTCTAGTATCTTTTCTGTGCTTCTTGCCCTGATATTGCCTTTGCAGTTGGCTAGCTTGCCTTCTTTACCCCAGATCCTGGCATTGCCCATTGGAATGCTGTCAAGCACCTCTTTTGCTACATCAAGGGCACCATTGACCATGGCATCACCTATTCCCTTGATCCATCAACATCTCAGCTCTTTACAGTTTATTCTGATGCCAGCCATGGTGTATGCATTCCATTGGCACATTCATAGTAAGATTGGTTCTGGTGTTGTTTCCTGGATGTCAAAGCACCAGCTCATCGTTGCCTTGTCCACTACTGAAGCAGAGTACATTGCTGCTTGTGAAGCAGGCAAGAAGATTGTCTGGATGTGCAAACTGCTCCAGGAGCTTGGTTTTGAGCTTTCTGGCCCATTTATGCTGCACATGGACAATCCATCAGCCATCCAGGTTGCCAAACATCCAGAACACCATAGTCAGATGAAGCAACTGGATTTGAGGTGGTATTGGCTCAGAGATGTCATTGATGAAGGCCAGATTGTGTTAAACAGCTGGAATCTCTCAGCTGGAGTCCACTGTCAGAAACTATATTGCAAGTATTGTAAAATGCGACATACCTGGAGTCCACTGTCAGAAAGTGGAGAAAAGCGAAGACAGTGGACTCCGACTACTGTAGGAGTGAACAACAAACAAATAACAACAACAACAATGCGCCACACTGTGCCACAATGTTCTAAGTACGAAAATAGAGTGCACAATCAATAAATCCAACATGCAAGCCAGTCGTGTAATATAGCATGAACATCAGTCATGACCTGCATATATATCAACTTAAAACTCAACCACATACAAGCCAGTTGAGGTAATAAAAAGGAACATTACATTTTTCTGCCTTCTGGCCAGCTTTCAGAGAGGTTGTGTTAGAAAGAGCAAAGAAGAGCATGCCTCAAGGAGAACAAATCTCCAGGTGTCAACAGCCAGCCCAACTGCTCAATCTGGAAGGCCATTGTCCTTACAGGCAGCAGGTTGATCATTCATATTTCCTTAGTGGTAGATATGTTTGATCCTTCACAAAGCATGTGGAAAACATGGTGTTACATTCTTTGAGCTCCTTAAGTGGGAGGGGTGTGTGTTATATATAGCCTAAGTGGCCAATCTGATGAGCAAGACAGTACCGCATGAGAGACATATGAGGATCTGGTTGGGAATGACAAAGAACCACATAGAGGAGGGTGATGCAGTGTAATTTGCTGAAGCATTGAAAAGGTGAGCTGTGTAAGGTCAAACAAGGTAGGAAAGAATATTCTGGGGTGATGATGGGGTACTGGGACTAGGAAAGCCATTTATCCTATGTTATCTATGTGAAACCAGGAGAACGGGAGATGAAGCTAGCCTCAGGGGTTAGAGAAGCACTAGTAGCAGGTGACGTTAAAATCAAAGCCAGCCAAATGAGGAAAGGCATTTTCCAAAGCATGTTAGGTGCTACGAGATACTCAGACATACCACCTATTTGAGACAAGGATGAGACAGGAAGTGTTAAACAGCTGGAATCTCACAGCTGGAGTCCACTGTCAGAAACTGTATTGCAAGTAATGTAAAATGTGACATACCTGGAGTCCACTGTCAGAAACTGAAGGAAAGTGAAGACAGTGGACTCCGACTACTGTAGGAGCGAACAACAAATAAACAACAACAACAACAATGCGCCACAATGTACCACAATGGTCTAAGTATGAAAATAGAGTGCACAATCAATGATTCCAACAGGAAGTAAGGACATCTTGCACATGGATATTGTGTTGAGCAATGGCTGAGCCAGCCAAGCTTAGGGTTATAGACAAGAAGTTAGCTTAGAGTCAGTCATGGTTAACAATGCTGTGTAGGTAATGAAGCCAAGGTATGTTTAGCAAACAGATTACACCTTGTTCTACAATGTTCAGTGTCAGGAACAATAGCTATTCATGTATCAGTCACAGCTGCTAAGTTGGTCATGATGGGTACACATTGGTTTACTTATCAGTGAGGTCAGTCATGCATTGGGTACATTGGCTACAAGTCACAAAGATAAGACATAAAAAAAGCCTACTTGTACCTGAATGCTTTAAAACTTGCCAAAAATATCATTGATGTTGGAGGCTATGATGAACAAGAAGTCCAAGAGGTTGGAACCCTCCCATTCTTGTGTCCTAACCATGCTGCAAACTGACTTTGTCCATCCTCCCCACAACTGAAAGAATCAACAGGGATTCCAAGAAGTTTGAAAACCTTGTCACATAACAAGGTAAGCTCCCAGGTGTAAAAAGCCAGCCCTAAAACCCATTCTTTGAGATCCTTGTCCTTACATAAGTGAGCACTACCATCCCAAGACCCTTGGTGATTGACACCATCAATCTTGGGGCATTCACAGGATGCATACCTGCCAGAGTTGCTGAATGATCAAAAAGATGACTGAAAGTTGCTATATTTGGGGGATCCAATCCAACACATGAGATTGCAAGATTTGAGGGAGTTGTGGGGGTGAAGGGGGGTTGACCAAGAAGCACATTGCCATGCAGGTTTCCTTGTGTGAGTTCAGAAAGCTGGAGACAACTGGGCACTGTGACAAAAGAGTAGCATTCAAATTGGTTCATAGAGACTTGATTGCATCAGGAGAGTTGTGTTGCTGGGGTTGATGGTGGTTTGGGGCTAATGATGACAGCAGTATGTGGAGGTGAGGGTTAGGAGTTGGGGTGGTTGGCTCTTCAACACAGATGAATTGAATGCTGCAACAGTGTTGGGTTTTGGGGAGACTAGGGCCACTGGGTGGGTTAGGAGGGTGCTTAAGAAAGGGGTTCCGCCTTTTGGTAAGGTTGGATGGGCTAGATGAGGAGAGCATAAGTGGTAGCCATTGGGATTGTGGTACAAACCCAAGAGCAGTAGCATGTTGAGAGGCTGGGGTTTCTGGCATCAGCTTGCATTTTTTGGAAGGGTGAGGTTCACATAAGTCTTCATTTTCAGATGAAGCACCAGATTGGTCACCACTAGATGTCTGGATGCAAGGTCAGCTTGGATGTCAGTGAGAATAAACTGGTAGACATGGTGCATACTTTGAGCAAAAAGTGGGATTGAAGATGTACATACAACTCCAATGGCAGGGTAGTGATTGGACAGAGTGGGCACTGATAACCCTGTTTGTCCTCTGTGAGGTGATAGGCCCTATTTATTAAGATGGTCTATTAGGGGCTGTGAGTTGGTGTGAGTGGCATGTGTACCAAAAACAAAGAGGGTTAGGTTACAGCTCTTAGCATGGGTATCAATATGCTGCAAGGCATCAATCATGAGTTTGAGGCAGAATGGGCATTTGGGCAAGGATCACATGGTGAGGAATCGATGGCATCAGGAGATGGGATGGAACAGCATATAAGATGAGGAGGGGATGGATTTGCAGCAGGGGGATGGAACAGATTGGGGATTATGCAATAGGCTTTAAGAAAAAATGTCAGTCAGGTACATGCATGGAGCTAACTTATGTTTGTTGATAATGAGCAACATGAGAGAACACAGAGATTCAAACTAAGGATTTATTGCCATTAATAGATCAATAGTGGACCTAGATATAGGTGATAAATGACAGGAAGAGCTTTGGAATGAGACACCATGGTGAGAGGAAGCTTCAGATACCAACTAGTGCTATATCAAAGAAGGTATTGGAGGGAGGTCTTAGCATGGAGCAAGCAGTTTCAGAGTTATTAGGAATACAAAAGGTACAAGAGCATTAGTGGAGATGAAACACACAGCTTAAAAGCAGGTTAAGGGAGTTCAAATTGTTTGTAATAAACAGCCATGTCCTCCAAGACCATATGTCCATATTGCTTTAAACATTTGGATGACAACTGCCATAGGCTGGAATGGCATGTCAAGGCCAACCATAATAAAGAGGAAACGCTAACACTCTACACATTTGGTTAATACTATATTTCACAGGTTAGACAACAGCTTAAAAATGTGTAGGTAGAAGTTAGAGCCTCAGGGGAAAAGAGAGCCGGTTCAAATGCCCAGTCTGTGCATTCTCAGGACTGTCTTGGGAGCTATTGATCCATTGGGGGTTAAACCACCTAGCAGCTCATGCCAGCATGAGTGAAATGAGTGGCTGATTGCTGTGACTAACACAAAACACAGGGATCAGAGGGTAGAGATTAGCATTGAGATGAGCTTTGGGGTATGGATGGTCATGAAGCTGAACAGGAGGAAAATTTATAGATATACTTGAGATTAACAAGTGCTTTGTAAGGTTGTTGGTAGGAAACTGGAAGCTAGGATTCTGAATGAGTTAATGGTTGAACAATGCTTACATAGTGGTCAATAGTTTGAGTAGTCAGTTGTGATAGTCAGTCATACAACAACTATCATCCACAACCATGTAAATCATAAGCGTTGAACAGACTTAATCAAGCAATGATAAGCAATTATACTTTGTTTTAGATGTCAGACATATATGGTTGGTCCTAAGTGGGGGGTTACAAAGTTCAATCATATCACAGGTTAGGGTGAAATGGTCAGTCATAAAAGGTCAGTCACAAACATCAATGCTATGACAGGCTATGGATCTTAATCAGAGACTAAATGATTCAGAAAAAAAACTTGCTGTAACAGAAAGTTAGTTTGGAAAGAGTGCTGTGTGTAGACTTTGACAAGGTATGCTTTATTGGTCATGGGAGTAGTGTGGTCAGTCATGGATGAAACAATGACAATCAGGTGATGATGTTTTCATAAAAATGTCAGATCATCAATAGGTGCACTGATGTGTAAAGTAAAGCATTGATGTAGTGACCTTGTAAAACACTCTGAAAACATTATGAGAAGCAAGGCAAAGTTAGATAAGGTATCTGGAGAAGCTGCAGGCTGTGTAATCCATTCTGTAAACTTTGCTAGAGGTGTTGCTGATGACAGGGGTGGTTGGAGAGACAATGGGTTGGAAATCTCAGAAAGAAAGTTTCTTGAGTTGTTGTCATAAAGGTAAATTAAAGTAATGATGCTAGGTTAAAACAAGGGATTTCACTTGGGCAATTGGCAGAAATGATTCTGTCACCCCTTGTGATGAAGGGATGGCTACAGGATGCCTGAAAAGGAACCCAATACAAATAACATGAAGGCCAGAAGACATGATGCTTCCTGTTTTTTGTGCAGAGGGTTGACAACACAGAGGGAAAACAGTAGGAACAAGCATGTTCATGAGACCCTACCTAGGGTTCCCCTAAAACCCA
This sequence comes from Boletus aff. vermiculosoides, assembly GCA_038089475.1. Classification (NCBI taxonomy): domain Eukaryota; kingdom Fungi; phylum Basidiomycota; class Agaricomycetes; order Boletales; family Boletaceae; genus Boletus; species Boletus aff. vermiculosoides. The sequence continues at coordinate 6,869 of JBBPKW010000518.1, read as the reverse complement.
ACAGTCTATGCAATTTATTACTATAATGTGAGCAATAACTTGCTGGAGAGCCTCCATTCTCTTCATTCCCACATTGTAAATAGCATTGACAAGCTCACTGTTGTTGACAACAGAAAGAGACATTGTGGTGATGGGGGGATGCGACTTTACAAGATCAGGGAGTTTGATAGGTTGCTTGATACAGGGAAAATCAAAGTGAAGGGGCTGCAGAATAGCAAGGTCAGAACACTGGAGATAATGCTTAATGTGAGGATAATGAGAGATGGCATAGCAGGTTACCTTGGAAAGATCTAGGCACACATCACAAAGGATGTTCTCCAAGGATGAGGTATAGGAATGCATGAAGGGATCAAACTGCTGAAATGTCAAACAACAACAGCTCTTAGTCTGCAGGAAATGGGCCATTGATCTTTGTCCACTATGATCTGGATTGTCAGATGGGGGGGGGAACAAGATATGGTGCTCCATATTGTAATGACTTTGGAGGAACATTCATCATGCCCAAGATGCCTGGACTCTTGAAGAAATGAAAGCATATCCAATGGTTCCATGATGATGGCATACCTAATCCTAGGAAAATCAACCCCTTCTGCAAAGCATATGTATGGTGGCAGAAATCCATTGAACATGCCCAGAGTGCCAAGCTTGAAAGATGTGTGATTTTTCTTTTTTATTCTAGTTCTTGTTGGTTAAAATGCAACTTGTATATGCAGGTATGTGCAGCTGGTGGGCTACCTCATGTGTAAACTTGATGCTTGTTGTGTAGATGACTCCACATTCTCCTGATCCCAAATGGATTGTGTTGAACAGCTTGATGGTTTTCTGAAGGACATGCTCTGACAGTACTTGAAGGATGGTGTATCTAATGTTGGAATGAGAAAAAGAAGCATGGATGATGTGAAGTAAAGCCAGGTCTATTTTCATGGATTGACAGAGAGTTAGAATGGAATAAATGGGCATGGTTGCAGTCAGAAAAATGATAGGCTTCTTTAACCAGGTGAGCAGATGGAATAGCTTGAAACATGATCAATAGGAGGCAGAGATAAAGACATGATGGGCCTCATCTATGAACATGCATTGCAGTTGGTGAGAATTAGCCTCTGCCCATCTGAAAAATTGATTGGTTCCAGCTTCATGGGCAGGAATGATGACAAGCCAATTGTTGATTGGATTAGTGTTGCAAGACCAGTTTCTACTGTGAATTCCTGGACACACAGCCAGCCTGTGGTCCATGTCCTCTGTTAAGGCAATAAAAGAAGTGATGACAACAAACATGCTTGATGGATTAAGCAGAGGGGCCACAAAAAAAGCCAGGCTATTCCCACTTCTGGTAGGCATCACAGCTAGAACATGATCATTTGTAAGGCAGCTTTGCACCAATTTTGCTTGGTAATGTGATTTGAAGTAAAAGACTTGAGGGCTAGGGTATAATGGAGGAATCTGAGAGGCAAGGATGGGGTGGACAATGAGGGGGGACAGTTGAGATGAGGCTATGGCAGATTGGCCAAAGAATGTTGCATTGATGTATGAGGTCAGATTGGACCCAACACCTTGCAATATGCTGGTCCAATGTGGGAGAATCATGTTGAAAAAGTCCTAAATAGCTTCATAGCTTACATTCTAGATGGATGAGATTAGCAGAGCCTTGATTGTGTTCCACAGCTGTAGCCTATGGGTTGATCCTCTTTGGACTACCTTTGCTCCTTGTCCTAGACATGGATATGTGAACAACCTAGACAGGAATGCCAATAAGTGGAAATGTGCTGCATTGACTGAACAAAGGTATGAGATGCAGTGGAGAGTGTGTTGGTAGCTTGAATACCATAGCGAGCATCTGCTATTGCTGCAGAATGGCCAAACTGTGCATGAATGGCAACTGAATCATGATCATGATTATCCAGAGCACCATAGTTCATACTAGCAAGGCAGCAAAGCATAGAGCACATGACCTGTCAGTAGTCCCTGAGGGTATGCCAAGATACAGTATAATGCTGAAGGATGTTTGAGAGTTTTGGACTGCTAAGTACAATGCCATGGTGAACAAAAAGATATGACAGATAGATATGAGCTTGAGAGACATCTGTCATGAAGCAAGAGATTTTAGCTGTGACAGAGTACAGAATGCTGAGGATGAAGATGACAAGATGAGAGACAGAATGACATGGGGTATGGATGATTAGCTGGCCATGGCCTTGAAGGTGTTGAGTCTTCACATATGTCATTGTGAACAACAAAAGACCATTGAGAACAACAAATACATAATGCTCTCCTTTTCCATGGATAGTATGCTGAAGGTGATCACATTCAGTATCTTGAGCCCCCTCTCCCCAGGTCAGGGTGATGGCATAGTACATGGCTGGCACAAGCTCATCAAGATCTGTGATCCACTTCCAAATCTCATCTGCCAGAGAATGAGAAAAGCCCTGGAATGTGTGACCATGGACTTACTTTTGTTAGCTACAAGAATGTCTTGTGATTTGGTAAAGTGGGTACCATCTACTGACATCCTATCTAGCAGCCTTTATGAAAAGCTTAATAGGCCTTGGGGATCTTGGAAGATGATCGAGGTTCCCTAAAGGTCTTCTCAAGGATGATCAATAAACCAGTTGTTTAGATTGGCTGGGTCTGTTCTAGAATTTGTATATGCCATCACATCTGAGAAATCAACTGACAAGGTAAGCTTATTGATCAAAGCACCCATTTCTTCTGTTATGGAATGCAAAGATTTGCACAGATGTTCAATGCTCAATAGAAAGCCATCCATAGATAGCATGTTCATCTGTGCATTCCAGCTGAACTGAGGAAGTCCAGGCTTACTATATGTGATTGAGCTCAAATATGCATACTTCTGTCATAAATAGGTAAAAAGGCTTGGTCATCCATCTGTGATGAGATGCTTCACATGCATCTCATATGCCCTGCCAAAACATGAGGGGACATATGAGGAAAAGTCCAGGATGCAAGATGCTACCTGTATGTATCACCATTGTAAAGGGGGGCCCTGTTTAACACATCCTGGACAGCACTCATCCTAAGACACCACTGGATGGAGGGAATGTGGGGAGGAATGGCAAACACCCTTGTAGTATTACCAGTGTCATCCCTGAGATGGTATGCCAGTAAAAATAGGGTGAAGAGATCCTTGTGATTGCTCAGGATTACATCATGGCTGAGATGCCCCAAGAGGGCCATGATTGTTAGATGAATCTGCTCTGGAATGCTAGCAGCTTTTGAGCTATTCAGCATCACTTGTAGGAATGATAAGTGTGAGAGGTGGGTTTTATGGAATGGTTCTGGGAATCTTTCAACTGGATTCATGATATGACACAAGAGAAACACAAGGAACAATGCCATCAAGTTGGAATATCACTTTAATGTATTCTTCTCCTAAATAAACTTGAATGATTGTGAACCAAGCTCTCTTGTGGAGAGGATGGCATGAGCAGTAAGGATGGGAAGGGAATGAATAAGGGGAGAAATGGAGGAGTAGTAGCTGTGCATACTTAGAGTAAGGCAGTTGTAGGAAACTGAATCAAGAAGGGCTGTCACAGTACTCTGAAGACCACAAATGTGAATGTTGACAAGAAGGCGGTCCCAACCAAGCTGAGCAAACAAGGTACCCTTTGAATGCTTGTTAGATGATGGCTGAAAGGTGTCAGGTAAAGCATAGAGCTGGAAGAAGGACAGCTGCTCTTCAAGATTGTCCACAAGAGACTCTGTGCAAGCAGAGGTGGTAAAGATAACCTCCACCATTTGTTGTGCCATATAGATAGATGTTGGAGAGTTTATGGGCCTTGGCCTTGGAGGATATCCTGTGGACACCATCATGGTGTTTGGCACAATGCTCATTGAATCTCCTCCAGTCAGAGAAAACAAAGGGGGAGGAACATCTGGGTATTTGACACTTCACAGCATCAAATATTTCAAGGCCAGGTATCAGAGGGATTGGTCTGGGAAATATTGGCTTTGGTTGATCAGTTTTCAATTGCAAGAGCATTCTATTAACTTCATCTCTGGGGGGGATACAGGAGCAAGGTTGCATGAGAGGCTTATGGTTTGAGAGGTAATGAGAGTGAGCAGAGAGATAATGTATGTATGGGCAATCAACAGAAAAGGCAGATTGTCAGATTGAATTTGGGATCAACTTGAATGCCCATAGACAAGAGTGTCTTAGCTATGGCAGAAGATGTGGCAGAAGATGTCAGATCCAGTGGAAGGGATGCAGCAGACAAATTCATAGCAGGACATGGATTGGCATCAATGGGTATTTTTGGCTTGATATCCATGTCAAGCAGCACATGATGTTTGATATAAGAGTCACCCTGGCAAATGGGCCTAAGAGAATGCTAACCCACTGCCTGGGGCTTCATAATGCATGGAGAAGGGGGAGTGGAGGGGAATGCATTGACAGAGTTAGGAGATGGGTCAGGATTAATACATGGGTGTCCATTATCATGGTTAAGGCTTGGATTTTGAAAACTAAACCAGGTTTGTAGATGGGTCATCTTGGGGGATTTGTGCCATAACATTTATGCATTGGGTTTAGAAAAAGATGGGAAAAGGGAAGCAAGAGGGTAAGCTACCTGCAGATATGACACTTTGAACAAGTGATGGATGTTGACTCAAAGGTGCAGAATTGAATGATTGTTCACATAGAACAAAATCAGATTGATTTATTGGAGTGGTTACTAGTAGCTCAATGTCCATGTCCATATTCAACTAAGAGCCTTCTTCACAAAAGCACGTGTTATCCTCTGAGGTCATCAAATCAGGGAGAGGGGGTTCATCAATGATCAAAAGTTGGCCTTCAATAGAAGCAGTATGGTTGGTGATTCCTGTGGCTAGAAAACCACCCAATTGGTCAGGAAAAGCATTAAGGTCTGTTGTATGATCTGTTCTGCAACAAAGGGAGTATATGTTGTCATAGCTAAATCTGGCATGGCTCAGATTGCTACAAGGGCAGGATAGCTTTCCAGAAATGCTGTCATAGGATATATCCACCAAGTGATCTACATTGTTTTAGCATAAAGAAGGAGGGAGATGTGCTGATAGTTGGATTTGTGCCTGGAAGGCCCATGATCTCTATGCCCAACTGGAAAGAGACAGCCAGGAATGTTGCATTTAGATATTCAAGCAGTAGAACATGGGCCAAGGGGCTTTACTGCTAAGACTATGGGGCATACCTCATGGTTTATTCTTTACATTATAGTTGTTATGTATATCATAGTCATTACAATTATGACTTGTGATAGTCAAAATGGTCTACAAAGTGTATTTCTGCCTTAATAATATACCACTTGTTGAAAGGTGGTCTTGGAGAGATGGCTAAGGCTAGTAGTATCAGAGAAAATAAAAGGAAAAGATTGTTTTGGCAATAAAAATGGACAAAGAAGTCTCTTAGCTTCTCACTATGGACTTCAGCTGTATGATTTCAGCTGTTTCAACAGCTTTTGTGTCAATATAGTTGCTCAATCTGAGATCCATGTCTTTTATGTCCTCAACTTTGTCCATTTTTGACCTGCCCACTTTCACAGCAATTTGCCATTTATTCAACTTTTTTTTTTCATGTTGTGATCAGTAGTATGCTCACCTCCCCCCCCACATTTGTGTCCATGAGATCAGTTGCCACAATAATATAGTTGGAATATCTTGAGGTCTTAGATCCTGCATGTGCTGTCCATTCCTTGATGTGAATATTCTATCAAATAATGTTAGTAATGTGCTTTTCATAGATGCCTTAGATATGTATGTACCTTTCCTGCACAGTTCTTGTCCTCAATCAATGAGGGCTTCAAAAATGCACATGTCACTAACAATGATCATGCAGCATCTAAACATACCATGAAACACTTATGTTGAATGTGGAACTGATGAAATGATTTCCTTTGATGGAAAAGCATATGTCACAAAGTGTGGACCTCATCTTGCCAATAAAGATGGCAAATAAGTCAAACAATCAACCAATACACATATATAATATTAAATGTATTGTATTTTCCTACTTTATTTTGAGTAAGAAATAATAAAAATGTGCAAATCCCAAAAGCACATCCACCATATATAAATACATGTTTAAGGTACATGGACAGTTCATATATCAATTATTAGCAAGGTCATATTGTTTGATCAATGTACAAAGTCATATCCATCCATATATAAACTATAACCACATAATGTAAAATATGAGCCATGAAGAAATCAAAACAACTTGCTCATATAAGGTGTGCAATTGAAAAGTGATAGATTCAACAAATTTGATATAATATACCAAGCTTATAATATTACACATGGACCAGTTGCACAGCATCATATATCTTTTAATTGATTACATATCAATAACAAAAATATATTCTATTTTTGTGATATTGTAGTTTAATATGTCAAATTTGTTGGATTGACCACTTTTCAAATTGTATGTCTTACATAATCAGGTTGTTGTTTCAGTTTTACCTTTTTTGATTATGGTTTGTATATAAATGAATACAAATATGTATATTTAGCACTTGTTTAACAAGCTTGATCAGGCTTTGTAATATTGTAAATACTTGATATATAAACTATTCATATGCTTTAATTGTATATCTACATATGGTAGGTATATGTTCAGAAGTATGGATAAAGGTGAAAACAACACTAGTACTAATATTTTATATTATGTTCATTATACATGAATAATGGATGGCTAAAATGTATAAAATATATATTATATAAATTTTATTGGATATTTTTTACTTTTTGGAAATCATTGATATCAAATAATTATACATATTGTTTATAACATAGGATAATTTAAGGCAAGGTTTTGGTTGAAAAATGAAAGTGATCTAATAGGTTATTTCACTTTAAAAGGTGCAAATATAGCATGTATT